>JARKIC010001806.1:0-94610 GCA_029378375.1 Mycena olivaceomarginata | reverse complement strand
TCGCCGAGTCGAATGAAGGGGGGTTCCTGGACCTCTTCACTCAATGCGGGAGGCGAACGGAACCCTCAACGACCTTCTGAAGTGGGTCGCTCTGCTCCAGGATCGCGGAGAATCCGGAATTGCATCGGCGAAGAAGATCACGGATTCCCGGGAAAGGGGAAAGCACGGTGGACCAAGGAGGATGCCGACAGGGATGGGATGAAGGGAGTTCGAAGGGGAAGTGAGTCGGGACCGAAGGAGATCGGGGCCGATGGGCCCGAAAAGTTGTACATAATTTCTTGGATGTAGCGCATAGTCGGAGGTCGGGGGCCGAGGGCCGAAATGTATAATGTTTTTCTTGGTTTTAGTTGAGTGAAAGGAAAAAAATGATTTAAGGAAAACGCTCAGTAGACCTTCATTGCGTAAAAACCTTGTGAGACAACCTGCTCGGGGCCGGCGGGGCCCGAAGCTAGGGACCAGGACGGTCTGGGTATTTGGCGTGATATTCTTCCACAGCTCGGATGCGTGCTCAAGCTCCTCAGCTTTGAGCCACTGAGTCTCGTCCGGAGTTCCGGCATAGCCGTCCCAGCGAACCAAGTACAAGAGCGGAGGCCGGCGGCGCCGATCGAGTTTGCTATCAAGGATCTCTGCAATCTCGTACTCCAACTCGCCCTCGACCTCGATCGGAGGCGGCGGAGGTTGGATGCGTCCCGGGATAGTGTTCGGATGTCCGAGCTCGAGTTGGGAAATGTGAAAGACAGGGTGAATTCGACGCATGTCTCGGGGAAGTTTAACGGTGAAGGAAGCGGGACCGGCTTGGCCGATAACTTCATAAGGACCGTAGAATTGCTCGGAGAACTTCTTCGTCGGCCGGGCCGATCGGAATCCTTTGGCATTGATGTAGACTTCGTCCCCAATAGAGATTTTGGGATCAACGACTCTTCGTTTATCCGCAGGACCTTGATAGCGCTTCTGAGCAGCAGCCATCTGGTCTCGGAGTTCCTGGTGAAGGGAGTCGAGGTCCGTGACGAAATCTCGGGCCCGAGCGGAGGTGATCCCGCTCGGGATGGACGGTGACCGAAGGGTGATAGCCTTTGTTGGCGAAGAAGGGGTAACGCCCGTAGTGTCGTTAGGGGTGTTGTTGTAAGCGAATTCTCCGAGGGGAAGGAGCGGACACCAGTTGTCCTGCATGTAGTTGCAGTACATCCGAATGTATTGTTCCAGAGTCTGGTTGACACGCTCGGTCTGTCCGTCGGCGGAAGGATGGTAGCCGGCGGTGAAGTGGAAACGCATATCAAGCGCTTCAGCCAAGGATCGGGAGAAATGGTTAACAAACTCGGAGCCCCGATCGGAGGTGACGTGACTCGGAACTCCGTGCTTGGAGAAGACGTGAAGGATGAATAAATGAGCCAACTCGGACGCCGTGAGTTTTCCGTGACAGGGAATGAAGAGTCCCATCTTGGAAAGGCGGTCGACAATAACAAGAATGCTGGTACAGCCTTCGGAGAGCGGTAATTGCTCGATGAAGTCCATGGAAATGGAATGCCAGGGCCGATCGGGGACCGGGAGTTGCCGAAGGAAGCCGTATGGCTTATGGTGGATGAATTTGCCACGTTTGCACGTAACACAAGCTCGGACGTAATCCTTGACAAAGGTTCGGAGTCCGGGCCATACATATTCTTGTCGCACCATGGCAAGTGTCTTGTTCTGTCCCCAATGACCAGCGAGTTTGTGATCATGTTTGTCGAGTAACACTCTAAGTCGGAGTTCGTCGGACTCCGGAACATAGATGCGTCCATCTTGATAGAGAAGGCCATCGCGAATAACCCACCGGGGGTTGGAGGTATCGTTAAGGTGTCGGGAAGCGACGGGATCCGCGGGGAGTGCAGCTCGGATATCTGCGTGGAGTTGGTTAACGTCCATAACGTGCGCCGCTCGGAGAACCGGCTCGTATAAAAAACGTAGCTCGGAGTGACGCATTAAGTTGATCTTGAATAAAGACTGACAAAAAATTATGCGGATTCGCACTGGCGTAGCCACTATCCCCCTCTTTAGGGTAGACGTCCCATCGTCTAGTGAGAGCATCGGGCTTGCCACCGAGGCCGTCCCGGCTGGAACCGAAGACGAAGTTGAAGGCGGAAAGAAGCTCGGACCACCGAGCTTGCCGGCGAGTCAAGAGCTTGGTCGTAGCAAAATATTCCAAATTTTTGTGATCCGTGACCACGTCAATCGCGGGAACCGCACCCTCGAGGTACCGACGCCAGACACGGAACGCTTCAAAGATAGCGAGCAGTTCCTTGTCGTGGGTGTCGTAGTTCAGCTCGGCTGCCGAGAGGGTCCGAGAGTGGAAGGCCATCGGACGAATTTCTCCGTTGGGTGAAACAATTGAGAGGATGGCCGCAATGGCGTAGTCGGAGGCGTCGGACTCCAGAATTAACTGGGCGCCTGGGATCCAATGGGTCAGAATCGGAGCCGAAGTAAAAGCAAGTTTAAGCGTATCAAACGCTTTTTGGCACTCTGGGGACCATACCCAACGTTCGGATTTCCGCGTAAGCCGCGTGAGCGGCACCACGATGTCCGAGTAATGGGCAATGAAGCGCCGATAAAAATTGGCAACGCCAAGGAATGACTGGACGTCCTTGACTTTTCGGGGTTCCGGCCAATCCCGAATAACCTTGACCTTGGAGTCATCCATCGAAAGTCCGTTGGGCGAAAGGATGTAGCCCAGGAATTCCACCGTTTTCGACGCTGAATGCACATTTCTTGAGCGAGGCAAAAAGCCCGGCTTTCCGAAGGCGCCGAAGCACTTCGCGTACATGTTGTCGGTGTTCCGCCGGATTTTCGGAGTAAATGAGGATGTCGTCCAGATATACAACGACGTTGACGTCGAGGAGGTCCGAGAAAAGGTCATTCATGAATCGCTGGAAAGCAGCAGGAGCGTTGGTCAGGCCCTCAGGCATGACTAGCCACTCGAAAGAGCCGTAGCGAGTTCGGAACGTGGTTTTCCACTCATCGCCGTCAGCGATCCGGACGAGGTGGTAGGCGTGTTTTAGGTCAATTTTTAGTGAAGACCTTCGCACTCCGACCGGCGTCCAGAAGATCGGAAATGAGGGGAAGTGGATAACGGTCCTTCCGGGAGATTCGATTCAACGCCCGGAAATCCACGCAAAGCCGAAGTTCGTCCGATTTCTTCTTGACGAAGAGAATCGGAGCTCCGTGGGGCGACGAGGACTGTCGAATGAACCCATTGTTGAGGTTCTTGTCCAAGAATTCTCGAAGAGCCGCCAGCTCAAGCTGGGAGAGGGAATAAATGGGGCCGGGCGGTGGAGATTGCCCGTCCTCAAGTTCGATCTTGAGATCATATGGCCGATGGGGGGCTAACTTTTCTGACTCGGAAGCCGAGAAAAACATCAGCGAAGTCCTGATACTCCGTCGGAATGCCGGATAAGTCCGGAGTGGACATGGTATCGGATGACTTTCCTAACACCTCGGAGAGGCCTAGGCGATAAAGTTGACTGCCTTTAGCGCGAAGTGCACTAGCAAAGGCAGCTGCTCCTATGAAGGAGATCGACGGGGGTTTAGCATCGACCGGAGGAGCGACAGATGGCTCCACAATTGGAGGAAGGGTGTCAGCGGGATCCGACGGACGGAGTTCGGCGGAGCCGAAGGAGGAATAGCAGAGCCAGGCGAGCGGAAAAAGATTTGGTCAGATGCCCAGTCAATCAACGGATTGTGTCGGGTCAGCCAATTGTATCCAAGCACAACAGAGCAAGCGGAATCCAGAGGTGTGACGTATAATTCAACTGGAGTCGAGTCACCAGAGGGGAAAGAAACATCCATTAGGACTTTCTCGGAAATCGTTGTTCCCGGAGATCCATCGAAGAGACAGAGACCGAGCGGAGGAATCGGAACACGAGTGAGATTATTGGTGGTACAGAGGACAGGGTCTATGAAACAATCGGACGAACCAGAGTCGACAAGAGCTCGGAAGTCCGACTGAATCTGCGGAGATCGAAGATGGGGCATAAAGATTTCGGATCGGAAAGGGCAGAGGCATTAAGTCGTAAGAAGGATTCCGCGTGATCGAGACTATTTTCACGACCCTCGGGTCGCACGGAGTTCCGAGAGTCGCTACTCAGTTTCCCGACTGTGCAGCGGGAGCCGACGCGGCCGAATCGGTAGTGGCAGCGCGTCCGGCAGCGGGTTTCTTCTTAGGACATTCGTTGCTGCGATGTCCCTTACCTCCGCAAAGCAAGCAGAGGTTTTCGGCGAGCCGACGGGCTTTCTCGGCGGGAAGCAATTTGCCGTCCGACCCAAGGACCTTGGCGTACGGTTTTTTCCGAAGTCGAAGGAGACGAAGTTTGAGCGGAGGATCCACCGGAGTTCCCTCTGTTCCCCCCGCCGCTCTTTTTCTTCTTCTTCTTGGAATCACCGGCTTGCGCCGTAGAAGAGTCGTTGGCCGTGGACTTTCCGTCGGTGCCCGAGGATTTTGCCGAAGGTTGGGGGTTCCGGGACCGACAGAGTTCCTGCTCACGTTGCCATTCCCAATGGGAGGCATCGATGGATTGAGAGGAAATCTTCAAGACCTCGAGTGAACTCGGTTTACCGCCGGGGAGATCACGCAGCTTGATCTGAATGCGTTCGGGAAGCCCATCGTAAAAGACCTTCCGGAGAGCGATGGAGTTCCAGCCCGTAAGCTGGGAAAGCTTATTGAAACGGACCAGATACTTCTGGATGTGTTGTTTCTCGCCCATCCGGAGAGCGACAATCTCGTTCTCGGCCTCCTGTCGGGGATCGTAGGTGCCGAAGTTGAGCTGAAGCTCGGAAACGAAGCGTCGTAGTTGTCGAGCCAGATCGGGACCATTCTCGGGGTCCGGGTCGACAATGGAAGGTTCAAACCAACCAAGGGCGTCACCAGTCAGATAGGAGATCATGTAATTGACCTTCTGGTGATCCCGGACGAATGCCGAGGGGCGATCCTTGAAATTGGGGATGCCCTGGAAAAGGAAGGTGCGGAGCTTCTCGGGATCCTTCCCATCGAAAGTGTCGGGGTCCCGGACTCGGGCCCCGAGACTTTTCCGAGGAGGGAGAATCTCGGTTTTTAAGCGCGTCTCCGATACCTTGCCCAATGACCTGGGACATTGCGCGCATGAAGTCCGAAGAGGACCATTCATTGGGAGGTCGCGGACTCCGAGGGGGGCCCGAACCTCCACCTCCACCTCCACCTCCACCTCCATTACCACCATCGCCACCGCGTCCACCTCCTCCAGCTCGCGGGTTATCCACGGGTACCCCTTGATCATTAAGGAAGGGATTGTAGCTGGCCGATCGACCTCGGCGCTGGTTCGGTGAACGAGAACCACCACCAGATCCTTGTGAACCTGGAGTTTCTCCGGAATCGGAGCTTCCCTCGGTGGCCGGTTCTTCATCGGGGACCGGCTCGTCGATATCAAATCAGGCTACCTTGACGCATTCGGGGTCCGCCGGACTGCGAGATGGATTCATGAGGGGCCACACCTGACTGGGTGTGCGCTGTTTCGGTTGCGGTTTTGAGTTGCGGTGGACATAACACCAACAATGTGTGCTCCTTGACGGGTGCGGTATGCTGATTGTATGTCGTTACTAGCGGAGTTCCGAAGAGCTGCGCTGTAGTTTTGGCGGTTGAGGAGCTGAGACCGAACTTGTTGATCACGAAGTCGGTTCTGCTCGGCAATCTCGGGAGGAGTGATGGTTGTGGTGAAGCGTGCAAGACGCTGAAGGGATCGTTCGTTTCGTAGTCTGATTTGTTCTTCAGCAGAGAGCGGAAGTGACATAAACGAGGAAAGGCGTAAGAAGAGTGAGTTTGAATATACTGTCAAGTACCGGTTCCCATCGGGATCCGACGGAAGACCGAGATACGCCTGAGAGATGAAGTGCGTATAAGCAAGATGAAGTGGTTGAGATGTAGAGGGAAAGTATCGGAGTCCGAACGGAATACCGAACCCGTATACTGGAAGGGAAAGGGCTTGGCTTCAGCTCGTGCGCTGCGCCCTTCTCTACGCCTGGTGCCCAATTTCGGAGAGAGACTCGGAGGAGGACAGAGTCCGAGAGGAAGAGTATAGGGCAGACTAAGTCGATATTCAAACTGAAGTCTAACTACCGACATGACTTGTATTTATACGAGAGTAAAGTATTAGTGGGGATATAATGTAAGTACCGGAGCTTCGGAGTTCCAAGTGGATCCGTGATGGGTCGAGTCGTTATGAGTCAAGTGTAGTCAAGCCGACTCGGATATCATCGGGTCTCCGGTGGCTCCGTGATGGAGAAGCATAAGGCGTAACCTAGGAGTCAGAGGGAATCATATGTAGTACGAACCAATAGAACAAGGGCGAATACAGAAAGGCAGTGTCGGATATAATCGGGATCGGAGATCGTCGGAGTCCGATGGCGTCCGAAAAGGATGTGAAGTCACGGCACGTGACAGTTGCATATATACCTCGCTGCCGCCCCCACCCACCTCCCTGCTGCTGCTCAGCAGATGCGTACCCCGCCACCACTTCATGCGTTGAAACAGCGTAACATAAATGCATGGCATCTAGGGCTAATTTTGCAATTTCCTATGACCAGTATTTATACAATGGGAAGCAACTAGCACTTCTGTTGTTACTAGCATACCAGCTAGTACATAGACCACTTGTTAGGTGATATAAAGGAGAGTCAGAGTGAGCCCTAACCGCTGACTGTAGCACGAGGCTACACTAGTGTGACGCGCTAGCTGCTAGCTGAGTGTACAAACAACCAGGGATTAAACCACTGCCTATACATTCATGAGACATGACCTAGGAGACTCTAGTAGTCCGGAGATGACTTGGGACGGCGCTAGCAAGGATCTAGCAGATGGATATCTACAATGGAAGTACAGCTAGGGGACTACGCCTTGAGCTAGGAAGCTTGGCACGGTAACCGGTGGTACTATCTAATATCTAGATAAGCGACTAGATGGTGCTAGGTGGAACAACCCAACTAGCGACCGGCTAGGGCTTTGACAAAGACATACTACGACATACAAGATGAGGCAGCACGCGGCTAGTGCCCGATCTGGGCAGCTAGGGCGAAGGGGAATAGCAAGCAGGCTATTGGAACGGAGCTAGGGACGATCATACAGCCTGTACTGATGACTGGAGGGCAGATCGACGTTCTGACCAACGAGCTATGACCATTTGATGTCGGTCGCAACACTGTGTCGCCTAGATGTAATAGATCGATGCTCTGACAGAGTAGAGATGACCTAGATCACCGGCTACATCGCCGGTTGGTCCGGAAGGGGTGCTCGGCATGGGCGGGGGCTGAGGATCCATTGATATACCCACAGTTGAACACTAGCCGGTCAGCGAGGCTGACCTGGCATATACCAAACCAGTCCCAAAACCAAACGGCAGTCATCTCATTGGCTGACCGTATTTCTTATCATCTAATATTGCTTATTGTATTATTCAGCTCGCTTTCACATGTAACTCACACCTAGTAGTATAAAAGGGAGCGCAGGACAGACTAGGGTCTAAGAACATTACGCCCCAGACTTTGGACGAAGCTGGTGCTAGTGGAGGTTGATACCGAACTTCACTTGTAGTAGTCTTTATATTGGAATCAGGAACTGTGGACTCTGGAAACATCAAGTGACTAAGTTGAGGATTTCGTGTTGTTGGTCCTAGACCTCCACATATAAAACAAGGGTGTTCTCTTCGAGACCCAGTGGCAGTTTGCGCTAGTGACTTTGCCTTCACCCCGATAAGACGGAAGCTCTGTCGTAGTGTGTCGGATCGCTTGCTAGGTGGATTGCATGTTGACTTGAGCCCACTAAGAAGAAGACGGACTAGGTGCCCCCACCTCTAGTTTGGCTATAACTTGTCAGTTACTTTGCCTTCACCCCGATATAGACGGAAGCTCTGTCGTAGTGTGTTGGGTCGCTAGCTGGATGCTTGTAGTGAACTAGTGCCGATAAAAGCGGAAAGGTTCCTGTTCTTGGTTGAGGAATAGGTCGGTGGTCAAGGAGAGTCTTGCCGTTTGAGGATTGAAGTCCCTTGTTGTTAGCCTCAGTAGTCTTTGGGGCTGCCCTTAGCGAGGATTTTCACAAACCTACATACTCTGCCCTGGTGTTCTCGACCTAACGGTCCAGCCATCTTGTATCCACCCCATATAAACACACCCCCGGACCATCCCAAGGTTCCTAGCAGTGCTGTTGTTGGCGGTTGCATATTACTAGTACGTTGTAGAGTGTGTTGTTGGAAGCCTATAAATCAACTTGTGTTTGTTCAAACCTGCTGGTCGCATACTACGGCCCAGACCCGAACTCACAAAGAGAAGCACTTAGATCTTTGGAGGTAGATTGGTTGTGGTTGGTTGTTTGGGAGTTTGTTTGCAATACCTATCAATTAGCTATTCCTAGTCATATAAGAAATGCACCGTTTCATCTGGAGCCCACTGCGAGGGTCCAGTTTGATTCAAACACATAGTTTGGAAACACTAGGCCGATACAAGTCGCTTTAACAAAGCACTGTGTAATAGGTAACAGTCGAGTACGTACTCCTGTGACCTGATCTGTTGAATCTTCAAAGACAAACCAGATCGAATCTGAACGGGTTGAATAAACCTGGTCAATGAAGTCTTCTAGAGCAGTACCATCTCTGGAAGCACGACCCAACTGTAACGACGGCGGAAAGATCAGCTAGAGGGCTTATACCTGAACCTGTCTCTTGGCCAAGGCGTACAACAGATCGGTCGCGTACAACTAGAAATTCTAGCAAAAGCAACGAGCTAGCTATTTCTACATCGGTAGCTCAGATCTCTGACGAGCAACCAAACCAAGGAAACGAAGACTCGTTGCCGTTCCGCAGCGGATTTTTGTCCCCCTTGTCATCTCTAGAAGGAAACCTGGATCAGACGGGCAACAGCACTTCGAACTCGCTAGCCAGTCAGAACGTAAACCCTGCGCCATTAACACCGGTACAGTCAATCCCTGAGACAGTAAACCCTGTTCAGAACCCCCTAGTGCAAACGGCACTAAAACCAGTTGAAACTTTGGATAACAAACCATCTGCAATGGATCACACTAAGCTACCCGTGGCTTGGGGAAAGAACACCCTAAAGTTTGATGGAGAAGCAGATTCTCTACCAGGGTATCTAGATGCCGTTGAAGATTTGATTGTGAAAACCAGGGCCACAACTGACGAGGATAAAAATGGAATTGCCATTCATTTCTGCGATCACAAAACGAAGCAAGAGTGGAAAGCGATACTCAGTGAGTTGCCGGGCAGCTCTTGGCACGACTTTGGAGCTAGGATCCGCTAGAGTTACCCTGAGTTCAAGGAATTGGAAAAGGGATCTATCGGGGCCCTAGAGAAATTTTTTTAAAAGACCCACAGAAAGCCCATACGGTTGACTGATATTAGTGGCCTACAAAGCTACGTACGTCAGTTCCGAGCGATGGTAGGGCAACTACTCGCACCAACAATGCGGATCTCCAACCAAGATGCTACCAAGCACTTCCTAGCGGGATTGTCCTCTGAGTTTTCGCAAGCACTGTGACAGCAGTTGTGAGCAACACCTCGAGATGCGATGACCTCGTACAACTGGAATCTGTCTATACCTAAACACCGCACATTTTGCGCGTTTCAGGAATAGTCGGATTACAGTGAAACGGTGCACTTCTTATATGACTAGTAATAGCTAATTGATAGGTATTGCAAACAAACTCCCCAAACAACCAACCACAACCAATCTACCTCCAAAGATCTAAGTGCTTCTCTTTGTGAGTTCGGGTCTGGGCCGTAGTATGCGACCAGCAGGTTTGAACAAACACAAGTTTGATTTATAGGCTTCCAACAACACACTCTACAACGTACTAGTAATATGCAACCGCCAACAACAGCACTGCTAGGAACCTTGGGATGGTCCGGGGGTGTGTTTATATGGGGTGGATACAAGATGGCTGGACCGTTAGGTCGAGAACACCAGGGCAGAGTATGTAGGTTTGTGAAAATCCTCGCTAAGGGCAGCTCCAAAGACTACTGAGGCTAACAACAAGGGACTTCAATCCTCAAACGGCAAGACTCTCCTTGACCACCGACCTATTCCTTAACCAAGAACAGGAACCTTTCCGCTTTTATCGGCACTAGTTCACTACAAGCATCCAGCTAGCGACCCAACACACTACGACAGAGCTTCCGTCTATATCGGGGTGAAGGCAAAGTAACTGACAAGTTATAGCCAAACTAGAGGTGGGGGCACCTAGTCCGTCTTCTTCTTAGTGGGCTCAAGTCAACACACAATCCACCTAGCAAGCGATCCAACACACTACGACAGAGCTTCCGTTGTGTCGGGGTGAAGGCAAAGTCACTAGCACAAACTGTAGTTGGGTCTCAAAGAGAACACCCTTGTTTTATATGTGGAGGTCTAGGACCAACAACACGAAATCCTCAACTTAGTCACTCGATGTTTCCAGAGTCCACAGTTTACTGATTCCAATATAAAGACTACTACAAGTGCAGTTCAGTATCAACCTCCACTAGCAGCCTGAGTCCACTAGCACCAGCTTCGTCCAAAGTCTGGGGCGTAATGTTCTTAGACCCTAGTCTGTCCTGCGCTCCCTTTTATACTACTAGGTGTGAGTTACATGTGAAAGCGAGCTGAATAATACAATAAGCAATATTAGATGATAAGAAATACGGTCAGCCAATGAGACGACTGCTGTTTGGTTTTGGGACTGGTTTGGTATATGCCAGGTCAGCCTCGCTTACCGGCTAGTGTTCAACCGTGGGTATATCAATGGATCCTCAGCCCTCCGTCTATGCCGAGTACCCCTTCTGGATCAACCGGCAATGTAGCCAGTGATGTAGGTCATCTCTACTCCGTCAGAGCGTCGATCTATTACATCTAGGTGACGCAGTGTTGCGACCGACATCAAATGGTCATAGCTCATTGGTCAGAACGTCGATCCACCCTCCGGTCATCGGTACAGGTTGTATGATTGTCCCTAGTTCCATTCCCATAGCCGACTGGCTATTCCCCTTCGCCCTAGCTCCCCAGATCGGGCACTAGCCGCGTGCTGCCTCATCTCGTATGTCGTGGTATGTCTTTGTCAAAGCCCTAGCCAGTCGCTAGTAGGGTTATTCCGCCTAACGCCATCTAGTTGCTTATCTAGAGATTAGATAGTACCACCGGTTATCGTGCCGAGCTTCCTAGCTCAAGGCGTAGCTCCCTAGCTGTACTTCCATCGTAGATATCCGTCTGCTAGACCCTCGCTAGCTCCGTCCCAAGTCATCTCTGGACTACTAGAGTCTCCTAGGTCATGTCTCATGAATGTATAGGCAGTGGTTTAATCCCTGGTTGTTTGTACACCCAGCTAGCAGCTAGCGCATCACACTAGTGCAGCCTCGTGCTACAGTCAGCAGTTAGGGCTCGCTCTGACTCTCCTTTATATCACCTAACAAGTGGTCTGTGTACTAGCTGGTATGCTAGTAACAACAGAAGTGCTAGTTGCTTCCCGTTGTATAAATACTGGTCATAGGAAATCGCAAAATTAGCCCTAGATGCCGTGCATTTATGTTACGCCGTTTCAACAGTATAGGCTTATTTCTAAGGACTGATATACGGTCTCGGTATAGCCAGATGGGTTGTGATCACAGAGTAACAGGTACAAGGGGTAGGGAACTACCCTGCAGACTGGCAGTGCTCGCCTCGAAAACTGTAGAGGAATGTGTAGCCCACAAACCTCTTTAGAGACCATTTCTGGTCTTATTCCCACACGATGGAATAAGCTGGACATACTGTTAACAAGGGCATGCGGGAATAGTCTTATTTCTGCACCAATAGGCCGTGCGCCTTCCATGTGATAGACGTCAAGGCCCGGGGATATACGTTCCAGTGAAGTTCCGGGACTAGCGAAGGTCGGCTAAGGAGATCTGATGGGATTGTTCTTATTCCGAGCAGACAGAGTTAGGGAAATAAGAACCTTTTCTGGGACAAGTCTCACTAGGGGTATCTACGAGGACCTGGAGGTCAGGGGAACATTACCTGATGGTCAGCGAAGGCGGGAAAGGACCAGGGACGACGGGAAATAGGGCGAGCGACTCGGTGTCAGTCAGCCAAGAGACTCAGGGTTTCAAACCCCTAGGCTGACCAACACCACACGAACAGACATCACAATTGTCCTGCTCACCAGCCAATGGCAATACACTCGTGGGAGCCCTTCCGACGGATAAACGGCTGTGAAGGGGGAACTCGGGCAATTTTACTAATTTCTACTTCGTTTTGGACTTGCATATGATTTTGGGGTTTGTATAAGTAGTCAGGACATTATCTCGAGTAGGGTACAGAATCACCCGTGTATTAGTAGGCTGAACACTTGCAATTGGGCTATTTCTGGGGTTGGCTCAGTGTGTATTGTCGTTGGACTTTAACATCGGGAAACCTTAAGTTGGAATAAGGAATAGGGTATTGGAAACGTCTTGGACGTGATTGAGGCTATCTATCATCTGGGAATCGAATTGTGTTTTGGAATCAGCTACCGTCATCGTCATCAGCTATCATCATCGGCACTTGGGAAATAAGCTACGGGCTTTCTATCGTTTGGAATTGTTATATCGTCGACCTATCCGAGGTAAATGGGCACTTCCCTATGAGGCAGTCCTTGTTTAAAGCAACGGGTGGAAATCCATCGAAATGGTTCTATTCCTTCCACCTGGTGTTATGGGCAGATAGGATTACGATTAGGAAAGGGCTAGGATGTTCCCCGTTCTTCATGGTAACTGGAGCGCATCCGATATTGCCTCTAGATATCGAAGAAGCCACCTGGCTAGTAGACTTACCAGGGAGACCGTTGATGGATGCAGAAGTTGTGGGATATCGAGCCCAGGCGCTTATGCCAAAACCTCCTCCTTATATACTGTACAATTACACTTACAATACGATGATTAGTCTACTGGCTGGTATATGAGTAAGGCATCCATAGTTAATCACGTGTGGGTAAATATATAGGATCCTCGTGTGTCGACCCCTTAATGCTTGAGTGTGTCCGGTGTGACTGCTCCTTGTCCGATCGTGTAGACAGTCCCATCTTCTATCCTCTTGTCCCCCGTTCAGGACCTTCAGTTTTAGGTAGACGTAGGTACTGGCTTTGAGCCAGTACCCTAATCAGCCCAAACCGCCAAGTGGTTGTGGAGATATGCGAGTTATCGTCCTGGCCTGGTTCAAGTAACCAATCAGGATGGCAACAATGATCGGATAGTTGATAAGCGAAGTTCAACCACAGCCGGGGTAACCGGTTACTGTTAAACCCGAATCACCTGACCCGTCGCGCAAGGCTTCCTTGGTAAATCAAGCACAACAAAGCACTTGAACGCCTAATCAAGACCCCCACAGTGGTGCCCCAGATCATCAGAGAGGATGATTAATATCGCCCATGTTGTTTGTGGGCCCTGCGATGCCTGATTAAGCAGCGATGCTTAATCTTGGCAATTAAACCCTTAATCATGGATGTCAACCAGTATGAACTTTCCAGTTGATGCATCCCAGGCGGACTTGATTAGGGTCCTCATGCAGGATCAAGTCCTGATTAGCCATATTGGACTTATGCTAATCCTTTGGAGCAGCGTGCTACGTGATTAAGGTAGAAATCGGCAAATTCCTTGCTATTTCACCCATGGTCCGTTTCATGGCTTATCAACGGAGGAGCACAAGTACAACGAGTTCTCGGTGAAGGTCTGGAAGCGGATGAAGGAGATGAACATTGGTAAGGACCTACCTTTCTTGTTATTCGTTGAATATGCTGACCGTGAAACTATAGGGAAGCAGAAAGGAGAGCGCATCCAAATGCCAGAGATGCAGAAAATCGTTCAGGCCGAGGGCGACGACGCGTGGTCTGCAGACGAACTCGTGCAGCTCAAGAAGGACTACCTTGCATACCAAAAGAGCAAGGATAAGGGCACTTGCCCTTCCAACAACTCTGCTGCCAAGGATGCGGGTGCGGTCGCCTCCAATATTACAAAGGAGGTAAGTTTTGAGTTTTCTTGTGGCACCAGTGGCACGGTGGCAGTCATGGCAGCCATGGCTAAGCTGACCTCTTTCAGATGAATCTTCTTCAGCACCACACGGGGGCCCGGGCATTTGGTATCCTAGCCGGTGGGCATGTGAATGACACCATTTCCCCGACGCTTCTCGGCGACCCCGCCAATTTCAAGTTCCTTCAGGAGGTCTACAAGATCGACCCGGTGGTTTTTTTGATGAAGTACGACAGCTGGACAAACCTGGGCGCCCAGGGCATCACCGCCGCGGCCGCTACTTCCAGCGACACCATGCCTGCCGATCTCACTGCACGCAGGTCGGAGGTTGCAAAGATGATCGAGGGTGACCTTCGTACGTTTCTGATCGCCTCTTGATTTTACTAATTTCCTGTTTAGGCAATAAAACCAACAACCCCAACGTCAATATGAACTACAAGGATTACAAGCGGGTCGTCCAAGGCGGCCTTGGGTGGATGTTGGTCGGCTGGCCGGAGGGTGCTACTTTTGCGGTGCCCTCCAACTTCAAGGCTGGAGGCGCCGGCCACATTGTCACGCTTTGGCAGCGCCTCAAGTCTGGCGCATGCCGTTTCGATCCAACGGACCCTGCACTGCGGGCCGAGATTCTAGTGAGAACCTCGGGGAAGCGATCGAGGAAGGCGAAGGGGTCGACAGCGAAGCCGAAGTCGGCCGTGGAGGAGCCAGACACAGCGGAGACGGATGCCGACACCGATCCCGAGCCTGCTGTGGGGAAGAAGCGGAAGCGGCAGGAGGAGGACAAGGGCGAAGTGCAGGAGGGCGGTTCGGGGAAGAAGTCGGTGGGTGGGAAGAAGGCGAAGCAAGCCGAGGGGAAGGGGAAGGAGAAGGAGAAGACGAAGGAGAAGAAGCAGAAGGGGAAGGAGGACAGCGGTGGGAAGAAACGGAAGCAGGGTGCCGACGGCGAACAAGAGGGGCCGCCGAAGAAGAAGAAGAAGAGTAAGCCCTTCGCCCACTCAACCAGCCACAGGAGTGCCGAGTTTGTGGCCACTGACGACGACGAGCCTGAGGGAAGCACTGCCAGTGGCAACGCGGCCACTGGTGGCAGCAGTGGCACCGGTGGCAGCAGTGGGGTCGCTGGTGGTGGCACTGGTGGCAATGCAGTTGCTGGTGGCAATGCGGTCGCTGGTGGCAGCACTGGCCCTGGCACCTCTAGCTGGGAACGCATGCAGGAAAAGAGGGCGAAGGACCTCAAGGCTGCTGCAGAGGCGAAGCAGAGGATGGAGGTGGAGATCGCGGCTGACATTGCGTCGGGTAAGCCCAAGGTGAAGAGGAAGCACCAGCCGAAGTCCGCCAAGGAGATTGATGAGGGTGACTACGATGATGAAGATAGTTCGTAGTCGCCAATCTCCGCTCCACCTTCTTCTCCTCCTTGCTGCCTTCTCCTTCCGGCCGCCCGCGTTTTGTTTCCAACCCACAGACTACTACAACACCTGCTTGGGCCTGTTGTTTTTATTTTGTTTTACATACACACACGCAAGAAATAAATGCTGTTTTCGTTCCCTCTGTTTGGTGGTGGTAAGTAATCTGTAGCACTGGTGGCAATGTCACTTGCAAAATTACAAGTGTTTTGGAAGTGATTGGTGGCACTGGTGGCAATGTCTCCAAAAATGATGAGGTTGCTTTTCAAGGCTTTTCAAGTGATCGGTGATACCAATAGCTGAATCAGCCGACCACAGGTTGTCTGATAACCTACTTGCGACACAAATGGCTACTCACCTACCTACTGATGCTGTCAAAAATCGACCGTGGCACCTGTGGCTAATCAACCTAACAAAATTTCCAGATCCTGTTAAAATTGACCCATGGCACACATGGCTAATCAACCCCGTCACAAATTTACTGATCCTGCTAAAATCGACCCGTGGCACACGTGGCTATTTAACCCGGTCACAAAATTTACTGATCAAGTCAAAAATCAACCTGTGGCACGGGTGGCTAATCAACCTGGTCACAAATTTACTGATCCTGCTAAAATTGACCCGTGGCACGGGTGGCTAGTTAACCCGGTCACAAAATTTACTGATCCTGCTAAAACCGACCCGTGGCACAGGTGGCTATTTAACCCAGTCACAAATTTACTGATCCTGCTAAAATTGACCCGTGGCACGGGTAGCTATTTAACCCGGTCACAAAATTTACTGACCCTGCTAAAATTGACCCATGGCATACATGGCACTAATTGGGTCACATTTTTGGAACTGATCTGGGTCTAAAGGTTTGGTGGCAGCCATGGCACTATTTTGTCACAAAATCACGCTTTACTGACCCCCTGCCAAAACCCTTCAAAATCAGTGGCACAGGTGGCCAAAATCCCATTTTTCTCCCTGGCCACCCATTGGGTGGCCGCCATGGCATTTCTGTGGCACACGCAGTTTGCCTATAAGTAGAGGGTAACATTGGGGGGGGAAGTTACCCTCTACTTAGAGGCGATTTGTGGTACTATCAGGTGCGAAGATTTGGAACCGTGACACGTGACAGTAATGTATGACACAAACGTGTGGGCTTCCCATGCTCTCCATCTTAGTGGCAGATGTTCTCAGTCAGTGTGCACACTTCATTGAGTGCTACACCAGGATTAACGCAGAAGGCACTGCCCAGCTCTACTACTGGCATGTCTGGAGGCATCACGGCATGGCTTGGCAGTTTGCCACAGGCTTCATGTGGGAACTGTGGCTCCTTATCAGAGCTGAGACGGCCACCTCCACTGCATATCATCTGCAAATTGACAGACAGACAGAGCACATCAACCAGGAGCTCAAACAATTTCTCTAGACATTCGCCAATTACAAACAGGATGATTGCGATGGGCTCCTCCCAGCTGTTGAATTCTCATACAACTACCATGTCCACTCCTCCACCCAGCAAGTCCCCTTTATGATGGACACTGGAAGGCTCCCCTGGATGGGATTTGAGCCCAACCGGCTCTGAGTGTGTTCCATGCATTGATGCGCCACATTCCAAGGAAGGGGAACCCCCATTTCCGTCCATCCCCCTCGTTCCTGTCAGGTAGTATACAAGCTCGTAAGTCATTGTGAATGTCCATCTTCATCAGTTTGATGGCTATCTTCGTCAGTCTGGATAGCCGAGGTTCAATCCTCGTCAGTCAATGGAGCCGACGGTGCAAGCTCGTCAGTCCAGGTTCAAGCTCGTCAGTCCGGAACTCTCAGCAGAGATCATCTCAATTCGGTAGGTGCGGCGGATCTGTGTGCCTGCCCCCTGCTTTGCTTCGATGCCACCGCTCCACAACGAGCGCATCGCACGCCGGGCAGATTGTACGGGTGAGCTTGAATCCTCCTCCAGCCCAACAGGGGCTCTGACAACCTTACCCTCTCCAGAGACCACGGTGGCTACCACCCAGCATTTGAAACTGAACCTGGACCCTCCTCTGACAATCTCTCGAATGCCCAGTACGGCGAACCATTGAACTATCCGCCACAACTGGCCGCCCTCGAGCAGCAGTTTGATTTCTTCACGTATGTTTCACGGCGGTGATGTTCCATTACGATGCCGACATTTCATGCCCAGAAATCCCTCAATGCACCCGAAGCAATCAGCACGCGATCCATGGGTAGATTTCCTCGAGTATGTGGTTTCCTATCGGTGGCTCGGTGGGTTCATACGAATACAATTCCAGAACTATGACGTTCAAACTGCACATTTAATAAATCTCTACAAACTTTCATGTTTTTGCACTTTCCTCTACATAAATTGTGAAAATGACACATTTCCTCTACTTATGAGACTAGGAATCCATCCGAGAGAGAGAGAGGAAAACATCAGAATTTCCTCTCTATCTAATCATCGGATTCTGATGTCTGCTACCTTCATTGACAGCTTTGTGATCCCTCTATACATTTTGATTGACATCTCTATACAAATGTATTGACTTGCTACTTCCTCTCTATACAAACTTTCGACAACTTTCCTCTCTCAGCAAACTTTTTTTGGGGTCAAAGATTTTCTCTCTCTGCATTGAAGTTGAAGTCACAGGTTAAGTACTACTGCTATTTCTACTATGTTCCCAGTGCAATTACAGCGCGAGATGACTCTGTATGCGTGTGGGCCAGCCTGCTGTGGGTGCAATTGCATGTAGACAACACCATGGCAGCTGTGAGCTCCCCTCACTTTTTGGTGAACCCTGACTGCCATGCGCTCTCCTCCAGGCTGCACACCTCTTGCGCACACACCCCAGGCTGCGGCGTCGTGCAGACTCATTTGGCGAGCATGTCATGCACTTGCATTTGTGTTAGTCTCTGGGTCATTTGGGCCACGAGGGGCGAACCAGGCTCGCCACATGTGCACTACACTCGCGCTTTTTGTCTGTGTGCTGTGTCAACGATGACCAAGTGGGATGAAAGTCCACATTTTGGCTGGACACCGGAAGAGGGGCATGTGTGCTGCTTGTCTAATAGCGATAATGATTAACCTGTCTCTTCAACTTGAATTGAGAGAGAGAAAAAATTTGACCCCAAAAAAAGTTTGTTGAGAGAGGAAAGTTGTTGAAAGTTTGTATAGAGAGGAAGTAACGGGTCAATACATTTGTATAGAGATATCAATCAAAATGTATAGAGAAATCACAAACTTGTCAACAGAGGTAACGAAAGTCAGAATCCGGTGATTATATAGAGAGGAAATTCTCATGTTTTCCTCTCTCTCTCTCGGATGGATTCCTAGTCTCATAAGTAGAGGAAATGTGCCATTCTCACAATTTATGTAGAGGAAAGCACAAAAACATGAAAGTTTGTAGAGATTTATTAAATGTGCACTTTGAACGCCGTACAGAACGGAGTTATATCATCACAATAGAGAGTTTGCGGTAGCCACCAAATCGGACTGGTGGCTAATTTTCCTGGACAGTGGGCAATGTTGTTGGACCAAGACAGCCACTATTTGTAGCTCTTAGGGAGACCATAAAATAGTGGCTAGTTGAGAACAAGCCACCCCCGCATTCGTCCGTGGTGAAAGCCACCAGTTTTATCTGGTGGCTAACGCAAAGTCTCTAATAGGGAGTTTGTGCAAAAGCCGCACGAGCCGTATGCGGCTTTTGCGCATTGTGCAAAGCCACATGATAAACCGAGGGATTTATGAGTGTATCTATATCCATTTTGATGAAATACTAGTAAATTAGGTGCTATACCGTATATTGAACCACTCACCAATCATGAGGTGCATCATTTTGACGTCATTATTTGGCTTCTCTGCAGCCGCTGTGCAGCTATGGCCGTAATGCTGTCAAAAAAAGGCCACTTGCTCCACGCACCTGATGCCGGATCAATACCAACGGCTTCCAAAGCCCTCTACGCTACTCTACGGCATCTATGCAAGGATCAAATACATCATTGATAGGGAAACAAAAGCCGCATGGTGCTGCATGCGGCTTTGCACAATGCACAAAAGCCACACGCAGCCCATGCGGCTTTTGCACAAACTCCCTAATATGTCCAGCTCTTCGCATTCTTCGACTTCCTCTCCTATGTATTACTCGTGCGCCGTTTCTTTTCATTTCCTGGATGTTCTCGTGGACGTTCTTGCAGACCTGGAGGGCCATTCCAGAAGACAATGGCATCCTGGAGGACGAGTGGGAGGATGATGATTAACCGGAGATTGAGAGCATCAAGCTGGGGACCAGTGGAAAAGAGTTGCTGATTGTGCTCCCGCGAGACGAATGGTTTCCGAGGGCGGTTCAATGGGTTCAGGCATTGGACCTCTTGAAGCGGTGCCTGCATGAGTTGGAGGAGGCTACAGGCTCGGACGATGGACACTCGGATGAGAGTTCTGAGGATGAATAGTTGAATTAATGTATTGTGTATTTAAGCAAGTTTACACAGGAGATGGAGGGTAAAAGAGATATATATTCAATTTGGAATATGTTTACACGTCACCCCGTACTACTAGACTTGTACACTCGGGTACGCCTTATGGAAGAGCGTGAGTGACCCGAATCCCCCTTCACCTTTGGAGAGAAGGAATCGACGAATGCGGCGAGAGCGCGCATGAGAGCGGGGCGAACGCAGCTGTACGGGTAGAGCTTAGCGAGCGCGGCGGAGAGGGCGGAAGCCCAGAGGTTGGGGGTGGTGGAGGCGCATTGAGTACCCTGCACAAAGGTGGAGAGGAATATCTGGCCAACGCAATATTAAATTTAACGAAGAGAGAATGAAGGTAAATGACACATACAAGTACAGTGCACCACTCGTCCCTCCCCTGGCCATCTTCGCGACCTTGGGTAGATGAAAGTGAATTGAAGTTGTTCACTCACCCGTTTGATTAATCGCGACAAAACGGCGGTCCTAAATTTAATTGGGCGGCCCTGGAGAACAAGTCAGGTCAGTACAAATGTTTTGTGGTCGGACAACTGCAAAGACAATAAACTGACGCGATGAATCAGTCGTCAATGGGAACCAAGTTTAAATGAAACAAAAGACCTGCCTTGCACTGCATTCCGAGGCCCCGTCGGCAGGCCGTGCCGACATCGGCTGACAAAGGCCGATGGGGATCAGCACTGCTTGCCGACCTGACGTCGGCCGAGCTGGGCCTGACATCGGCTGACGCAGGACTGACAGCCGTCGGCCACGTTCCCAAAATAGGCTCCTGGCATCAAACTCTCAGCTGTCATTGGTTCCCATAGGCCCAATAGACGTTTAGTTATCGTCGGGAACTCATAAAAAGTTTTTTCTCAAGACTTACGGAACGTCGACAGGGGTTGGCATGGCCGTTCCGAGGGGTCGTCAGCCCAATTCGGCCGACGGGGGTCAGGCCAAATTAGGCCGACGACCCCTCGGAACGCAGTGTTGACTTGAAATCGGAACACAGGATGCAACACGGACATTCTAGTGATCAAAGATCCAGTCAGCCCAATGAAAGAGGACAAGGAATGAAGAGATTTTCCCGCATCCCAATGTACTGAAGATCTGAGAACGGGCACGATAAAAATATACGAGTCACCTGAGCAGACAATCGCCGGAGATCCGTTACGAATTGTGTGCCTATAAGAAACTGAACCTCCGTTTCAACAATGCATGAAAAATTGAAATGGACATTCGAAGCGGGTCCGGATTCGGAACATAGAGAAGAAAATCTGATTCGATTTGGTTAAAACGGTTGGTGACAGGATAGAGAAGTACATCCCACCTCCGATTTGGGGACACAAGTGGCGCGTGTACAGCCGGTGCCCAGGCTGGTGCGCTATAAAAGTGGCAAGAAAAAAAGCCTCACAAAACTTGAGGAATTGGAATGAGGTTGGTCGGTGTTGCCTTGTCGAATGTACTGGATTATGCAAGGTTGAGCAGATTGCCGCCAACATCTTGACAGAATGACGAGGATCGACGGCACTGACGAATATCAACAACGGCACTGACGAACAAGATCATATGGACTGACTGACGAGTTTGTAAGTTACCCGTTCCTGTCCATCCGTCCGGCTCTTCTGGCTGTCCATCCATCCATCCATCCCGATCTGTCCCTCTCATCCAGCATTCCTTTCCAAAGGAGCTCCCGCACTGCCTGGTGGGATGCCATATGCAACCTCGTCTAAGATCATTGTAGTGTGCGGAGATCTGCACCAGAATTCACATGGACTACTTGTATATGGACGGGCACCCGGCGGCGGAGATACTCAGACTTGTTTCTCTTTGGATCCTCCTCTGCCAGGTGCGCCACACTTGTATTTATCTACTCTCTATTTATCCTTTGGATCCTCCTCTGCCAGGACTCTTGAAATATTCTCAGGCTGCAGGGTTGCCCTTACAATTTTCCCTTGTGTATGTCATAGCAGCAGCGAGGGATACACTGGATGACATCTTCGTGAGCAATAGGACACTGAATTTTGTGTGTTCCAAGAACCGACAAATCTTTGTTTCTGTTGTCATGTTGCCCTCAAACATGCGGCCTGAGTGGATGGATGTGACCATCCTGCTGCACTGACACTAAACATAGAACTCCTGTGAATGATGACAATACTTCCACACGATCAACCTTTGGTTCAGTCTGCATCCCTCACTCATTCACATTTATATCATCGGTAGATGTCAGCCAGTCACTGGAGAAAGTGTACATGTGGTAGGCTTAGCTCAGTTTTATCAGACATTCCCAGTACATCATATTTTTGGCTGGTGCAGACTGGGAAGCAGGACGAGAAATGAAATTGAACTCAAATGATGCAGGCACTTGACAAGGTGAGTCTCAGGTTGAAACAAGTGCTGCCCATGGCCAGTCCACAAATAGTTGTAAAGGTGATCTATGGTTAAATTTGCACAGGAAAGAGATTTTGTAAGACCTGGTTTTCACTTTTGAATTTGGGTCTCCCTGCCATTCCGCATCCATTTTAGTGACACTGAGACCACAGAGCATTTGGATTTCTTGGTCACCAAAGTCATGGCCACTGCTTACTCATGATACATCTCAAAGGAGGATCACAATAATACTAAATTTGCGACCAGAATAAAGAACATGATCTTGGTATTGTTAGCCCAACTTGCTCCATGATCAGAGCTCATGAGTCAATGGCCCTGCATACATCACAATTAAGAAGCCTAAGCTCCATTGTATGGTTCAAGAGTGGATTGTGTGAATTCGAAGTATCAGCATAACATAAGCTATGTACTTACATAATCAGAGTTAGATGAGTCTGTATATAAAGAATTTCAACTGATGTTTAATTCTGTACATGGTCGAAGCAAAGCTATGGCATATCTTGTTATAGTCCAACCTGCAGCACCAAAAAAGATAGCATTTCCGAGACAGAAATATGATGGGTGAGCTTGAGAAACCACAGATACTTATGCAAATGACTGGTTGCTAAAGTTTGTTCATTACATGGGACTTAAATACACTTGGATATAAATTTTCCTTGTGGCCTGATCTTAACAAATGACATGCATTTGCTCACTCCTGCTAATCACCCCTGGGCCCTGGTGGAGAATTAATTGACCACCAGCTAGGCCCCAAGCTCTGAGGATCAAGTTTGAGATGGGTTCGACTGCTAGTAGAAATGATTTGGACACAGGGAGGAATTAGGAGAGTGTGGTGAAGTTCAGGAGGGTACCAGAACAATCGGATGTCTGGGTGTCCACGCACCACAACCCAGCCATCCATCTGGGGAATCCACAAGTGAGAAAGTTGTTGAGATGTCAATCTCTCCCAAATAGGCATTTCATCACTGGCAGGGGCAGAGACATTGCTACCAGACAATTCTGCAGTACTAGTCCATATTTTTCCTGTGGTGGCATCCGAGATCCGGACAGTCTTGTCCCCAGAACCGGACAGAATTTGTGGACCATTCGGTGAGAATGCCACAGATCGGACCCAATCACTGTGCCGCCCCTCCGTCTTTGTCACCTCATTTCCTGTGGCTACATCCCAGATCTGCACGGTCTCATCATCTGAGCCAGATACAATCTGTGCACCATTCAGTGATAATGCGACAGATCGGACCCAATCACTGTGCCCCTCCAGCTTCATCACCTCATTTCCTGTTGCTGCATCCCAGATCCGCACAGTCTTGTCACCTGAGCCAGATACAATTTGTGCACCATTCAGTGAGAATGCCACAGAGGTGACCTCCTCACTGTGCCCCTCCAGCTTCATCACCTCATTTCCTGTGGCTGCATCCCAGATCCACACAGTCTTGTCACGTGAGCCAGATACAATTTGTGCACCATTCGGTGAGAATGCCACAGAGAAGACCCAATCACTGTGACCCTCCAGCTTCATCACCTCATTTCCGGTGGCTGCATCCCAGATCCGCACAGTCTTGTCATCTGAGCCAGATACAATTTGTGCACCATTTGGTGAGAATGCCACAGAGTTGACTTCATCACTGTGCCCCTCCAGCTTCATCACCTCATTTCCTGTGGCTGCATCCCAGATCCGCACAGTCTTGCCACGTGAGCTAGCTACAATTTGTGCACCATTCGGTGAGAATGCCACAGAGAAGACCTCCTCACTGTGCCCCTCCAGCTTCATCACCTCATGTCCTGTGGCTGCATCCCAGATCTGCACGGTCTCATCATCTGAGCCAGATACAATCTGTGCACCATTCAGTGAGAATGCCACAGATCGGACCCAATCACTGTGCCCCTCCAGCTTCATCACCTCATTTCCTGTGGCTGCATCCCAGATCCGCACAGTCTCGTCACCTGAGCCAGATACAATTTGTGCACCATTTGGTGAGAATGCCACAGAGAAGACCTCTTCACTGTGCCCTCCAGCTTCATCACCTCATTTCCTGTGGCTGCATCCCAGATCCGCACAGTCTCATTACCTGAGCCAGATACAATTTGTGCACCATTCGGTGAGAATGCCACAGAGAAGACCGAAACACTGTGCCCCTCCGGCTTCATCACCTCATTTCCTGTGGCTGCATCCCAGATCCACACAGTCTTGTCATGTGAGCCAGATACAATTTGTGCACCATTCAGTGAGAATGCCACAGATTTGACCCAATGACTGTGCCCTCCAGCTTCATCACCTCATTTCCTGTGGCTGCATCCCAGATCCGCACAGTCTGTCACGTGAGCCAGATACAATTTGTGCACCATTTGGTGAGAATGCCACAGAGAAGACCTCCTCACTGTGCCCCTCCAGCTTCATCACCTCATTTCCTGTGGCTGCATCCCAGATCCGCATAGTCTTGTCATCTGAGCCAGATACAATTTGTGCACCATTAGGTGAGAATGCCACAGATTGGACCCAACGACTGTGCCCCTCTAGCTTCATCACCTCATTTCCTGTGGCTGCATCCCAGATCCGCACAGTCTTGTCACGTGAGCCAGATACAATTTGTGCACCATTCGGTGAGAATGCCACAGATTGGACCCAATGACTGTGCCCCTCCAGCTTCATCACCTCATTTCCTGTGGCTGCATCCCAGATCCGCACAGTCTTGTCATGTGAGCCAGATACAATTTGTGCACCATTCGGTGAGAATGCCACAGATTTGACCCAATGACTGTGCCCCTCCAGCTTCATCACCTCATTTCCTGTGGCTGCATCCCAGATCCGCACAGTCTTGTCCCCTGAGCCAGATACAATTTGTGCACCATTCAGTGAGAATGCCACAGATCGGACCCAATCACTGTGACCCTCCAGCTTCATCACCTCATTCCCGGTGGCTGCATCCCCGATTCGCACTGCGTTGTCTTCAGAACCAGACACAATTGTGTGCCATTTGGTGAGAATGCCACAGCAAAGACCTCACACTCATGAGTCAAACTCAATAGCTTTCCCTGTCGCGGGACACCTCTGCATTTTAAAGAAGGTAGCTGAGGGAAGTGTTTCTGCCACCCTCACCAATCCAGGCTTGTCCCAAGCAAAGGTCAAGGCCAACTCTGTTGTAAGGCTACTAACATAGAGATGTGGAGTGGAGTTCATAGCCTCACTCTGGACAAAGGAAGACCAAAGTCTCTGGCTAGCTGCCATGTATAGGTTTAGCTCTGCATTTGGAACCTAGTCTGTTGTGTAAGCAAATACTAATAACATCACAGTCACATCATTCACCTGCAATGCCCAAATGCGGGCCAGGTGTATTGGAAGGCGGCAGTCCAACTTCAGCAAGTTCATTGCTTCCATCCAGAAAAGCACTTTCAAGCTGCAAAACTCAAGCAGCACTGTTGAGAGTTGCTGCACATCCTGAGGATCATGTACTGATATGAGATGTGCAGCCCAGTATTGACAAGCATAGTGAACATCACATCCAATGTTGCTTTCCACTCGTTCTGGTAGGCCTTGTCATCTTCATCCAGGAGAAATGATGATGTGAGATTGCATATATTAAATTGCAGAGAGTTGGACATAATCACAAGACAGTCTCTTGTACGGCCTGCAAAGTAGGACCTCGCTTGGTTTGCATGCCCAGGAGATCGATGTGGATCAAGGATGAAGTCAGGGAAGGACTTGTGGAATGTATAGATGCACTTGTCATGTGGAGACATATACATGACAGCATAGAACAATTCTAGACTGTTGGAAACAGCTATGGCATCAGGCTCTTCAGTAGCATCAACAACAAGTGCAGCAAGGTCAGATGTTCTGAGAGGCTGGCGAGTGGTGACCACACAATACAGCACACGCTTGGATATCTCCACCTCTGGCCCAACATCTGGAAGTGCTTCAGCAAGGATGGCTTTGTATAGTGAGTCAATGAGGAGCTCATATTGACTGCCTGGGCTTGTTGCATTGTTGCCAGTTTTCTTCAACATGTCCAGTCGCTTTGATTTTTGGTTGGGTGATAAGACAAGCTTGGGAGGGCGAAGGTATTGGACAATGGTTGAAGCATAAATAAAGAGTCCTCCAGAGTCAGAAGTGATGTGTTCTAGCTGCACAGGAGGCAGATCAGTGAGTTCAGCTTTGAGAAAGCAGTGAACATCCTGAGATGCCTCTTTTGGATCAATGTTCTCCATATGATAGACTGCCCTCTGGTCAATAGAGCTGCATTCTTCTACAATTTGAGGATGAGGGCGACTAGTGACAAAAAACTTGAGTCCATGAAGCCCATTGGAACTGGAAACAGCCTGGATGAGTTTCTTGATTAGTTCAGAGCCTTGATCATTCTCAATCTCATCAAGAGCATCAATGACTACCAGTGTTGGCTTTGTAGGAAGTTGTGCTTCAGACTGGGATGCAATTGCTGAGGACCATGGCTGGACAAGGAGGCTGTCAATATGTCCATCTGTGACTGGAATAACAAGCTCAATGGGAATTTGCTCAATGAATTGAGCAAATGGTTTGCTGAGAACAAGGAGTTGGTTGGCAATGGTTGGAATGATTGATATACGGGACCGGGCCTTCTCATCATCACGAGAACAGAAGAATGATGCACCAAGGCAGCCTTCTTTCTGCCAGTGCTCGCAGAGGGTGTACGCAACAGTTGACTTGCCAGTTCCAGCCATACCGCTAAGCCAAAAAATGGGTGAGCTGTTGTCACTGTTTGCCCACTGTTTCAGGCGGGATATCAGTGCTACATGTGTGTTCTCTGTGCAGGCCCGCCTGGCTGGAGCTCGGGTGCCTGCATCTGCATTGAACAGTGCTTTTGGAGCAAACCAGGGTGATAGCATAGTGTAAGCCTGGTACAAGCTTTTAGGGTGCTGAATCAGTACAAAGATGCATGACATACCTGGCGAGAGGCTCCAGACATATTGTTGACATGTATTATGCCAGAGAAAATTGGGCCCTGTCCTAAGCCTCCTGTACCGCCCTGAGCACCGGTGCCACCAGAGTCGCCTGTGCCACCTGCACAATCACTGAATCATCCAATGATCAGACTCCCATATGCCACATACCATGGACTTCTCCAATGTGGACATGAGTTCCGCCCATTCCACCAGACACTGCAGTCCAGGCAATATCACAGTTATGCATACACAAAAAGCAAGTACTTGGTATGCTCACCATCAGTAACCTCATCTGTTGAATCAGCAATGACCTTCTGTTGCTCTGGAACATGAGTAATGTTGCCTTGACAAAACCATTAAAACCATTCTGCAAGCAACCGAGAGCCTACCCTTATCCTCGAAAATTTCTCGCTGCTGTGCATTGTTGATACCATTGGAGTGGGAGCCACCTATAAGAAAGCCTTCAATGCACTGTGCAAGTGATTTGAGCAATAGCAGACACACCATCGGCACCCAGCTGAATCTCTCGAGTCTCCGACAACTCTGTGTCTGGTCTAGCGTGAAGATCTCCGGAAGTCAATGGCTGCACTGCAATGGAAGGTTAGCGCAAGTGTGCAAATTACAAAGTTGTGCTCTCACCATCAGCTTGAATGACTCGGTTCGTCAGAGGGATGGGATTCACTCCACAATGATTGTCTGGGAAAAAAGTATCAGGAGAATTCTGCAATGAGAAGTAACAGCAAATATACCGTTGGATTTCCCAGAAATCTCTCCAGTTTGCGGAGTGTTGGTAATTTTGCCAAGAGAACCAACTTGACGAAAGCATCAGAAATGGGTCCCTGGTACGTTGAATAAGAGCAACCGCACTATCATTGCATGGTGCATTCTGTAACAAATGTCCTGACTCCAACGGGGGCAGCTGACTTTCTCTGACTGGTCCTCTAGCCTGAGGATCTCTGGAGAACGGCGGGAGTGCTACGTAGAACATGAGGACTTGAAACGACGCAATTTGCAATCCTGGTACTCACGATAAGCGGCTCCGCCCGTTGTAGGCTCAGACGGAAGCTCCGACTTTTTGTCCTTGCGTCTGCGAAAAAAATTCAAAAACTTGCTGCTATTCTTTTGCTTCCGTTGGGGTGGCATGGTGGTAAGAGCAGGAAATGCTCGCGGAGGACAGCATTATGCAGGCTGTCACTCATCGCGGAAGCATTCCGCATGCTAGCAACCACACCCCTTGCACGAGGCATTATACAGGCTGTTACTCATCGCGGAGGCAACCGGCATGTTAACCACGCCGAGGAAGCCGCAAGAAGTTGAGTGTATAATTACTTTTCTTAAATTCTCCGTTAGTGCTTGAGTTGTCTATCCGCGAAAGCGACGTTCAACAGGGACAGATTCGAGTTCAGTCCATAGTGCAACAGATCGGCCAACATTATTTGATTCCGAGAAATCCATTGCGCGAAGTTGTGCCTTGGTCGTAGCGTGAAATGCGCGGGTTGTACGTCGTTCGCGAAGCAGCTACTTGGACGCTTGAGGAACGGCGCACATGGCCATTTTCCTGAGGACCCTCGAGTTGGCGCAGCTGCTTCAAGCCGGGCCGCGGCTCCGTCCTGCACAGTAGTGTTGCCGCGGCTCAGCTTGGCTTGGCTAGCCGATCGAGCCGAGCCTAAGTTTAGCCGAGCCAAGCCAGCCGTTCCTAATCTCGGGCGGTCCGTTGGTGGTCCGGGTTGCGAAGCCTGTCCCGCCAAAAAGAAGTAATTACAGCAACTTCGCCCCCCATTGTACACGACGAGAACCATCACCCTCTCATATTGACGATTTTCGTGCCCGCATTTTTTAGGCAGGTTGAATTTCTGGACCTTATCATAACAGCAAGAATTTCAACAGTGCACCCCCTCCCAGGAGGTCGGAATCCAATCCCAACTTCCTGTCAACTGCCAACTATATACATGTGCTCTGTCCTGTCCCGGACTGTCCGCGGCGCGCCCCTGCTCGGGTGCTCGCACCCACCGCTATGTAGGAATCCAGGTCCAAGTTGCCACATCAGGAAAACGTAATCCGTCTGGGACGAGATGGCGGGTGCTGGCAGATCTGGCCCGTATGGCCCGCATGGCGCCACAGAGCCAGATCGTGCCAGATCGTGCCAGATCTCCGCCAGATCTGTATATTACATTGGTTGAAGTACTAACTACATGCATGTTACAGCGTTTCCAAATCTAATTGAGAATCGGTCTCGCGTTCAAATTCAGAATGCAATCTCATTTGCATGATGATCTATGTACTTGTTTACATGGAAAGCTTTAAACGCGTCAAGAGAATAATAATATCGAAAATTAACGGGTATATGACGATCACCGTAGACAGGGATCAGGTGAGCGCCGCGAAGAATGGTATCGAGATGGACAATACTAGTTAGTCGGGATTTCCCTTTCATCTCGGGCTCAACAACCCACATCCCAGTTTCAGTATCAGGCGACCTACCGACTTTTTTGAACCACTCGACAAGGGCGCAAGGGTAGTCAATGCCATCGTGGGTGAATGAGAAAAACAACCGCACTCGGACCACGCTCATTCCGCGGAAACCCTTCGCGTCTTGCCTTTCCACAACAAAAGCACAGTCCCGACGCGCTCCGTGCTTTCGCCATGACGGGGTGGAGCGAATGCGTTCCCGACGCATTCCACGGATCCCCGAGTGGTCGCTTGGCGCATAGAATGTTGCCAAAGCGGAATGGAACACCGAGATTGGGTGCTCAGAGATATCGAGCTCATCATCTGAGATGTCGAGGTCGTTATATTTCTCTGAATGAAGCTGGTCGGCTAAGAAGCTCAGAAGGAGATCGGGGAATGACGGAAGCTTGATGTGAGCCCCAAGAGCGTCCGCAAGCCGGGGATATGAACGTTCTAACGGTGCATAATGAACAATCTATCACGTATTGAACAACAGACATACCTCTGCTCCTCGCGAGAACGACATTACCCTCAACACGCGGCTCATCAACCTCTTTGTCCTTCGGCACCTTGTCTGGAATTGCCGTAAATACGGGGGCAATCATGCCGCGCTCGATAAAATCTGCAGTGGATGCAGCGAGCATGTCAAGGCGCTGGTTTGTCAACAGGATTTGAGGCAGTGCTTGGTGGCGACTTGAGCGCCGCCAAGGCTTCTTTACAGCGGTGATGTGGCGAGACTCAGTGATGGAAGAGCACACCCCACCTGGCGCCCCAAAATCCTCGATATTGATCCGATAGTGCTTCATCGAGTGTTGACGGGGCAGTGAAAAATGGTCGCGGACTCTCAAGTCACGAAAGACTTCCCGACGAGCATGATACTCGAGGACCGCGGCATCAACGGAGTCTAGGGTCGATTCGTCGAAATCGGGGCGCCTGACGAGGTAACAAAAATCCAGAAAGGAACTGAGCGCCTCGACGACTCGAGGAGGGACAAGACCCTTGATGGCGGGGAGATAAACCTGGGACAAATGTTCGGAAATAATGATGGAGGCGAGTAGTGGCACTACTCGCCTCTGCGTCCCTTCTTCTAAATAACGCATGCGCACAGTGCTGCACCGACCAAACGCGCCAATTAATTTGTATTTCCCTGCCTCCTTCTCTTCCAAAACACTACCATACGATACGATACGATGCGATACGATAACAAGAACAAAAACACAGATGCGGTAATGACAGCGAGCGAGTCCGGGCCGGTGCGGTAGAGAACGATCATATAAGTATGTAGCCTGTCTATGTGGTCGGAGGGACGCGTGTGTCCGCCCGGGTCTCGGACGAGAGAAGATATAGAAGGGCTCACGGATCCCCGCAGTGCTTCCACATCCGGACGTAGTCCCTGCGCATCTGTTAATACAGCGTCTCGTCGAAGAGAGCAAAGCAGAGTGGTACTCACACACCCAACCCCCGCTCCTTTGGGTCTTCCGGCCAGGTGGGCAGCCACTGCGCCTTGTTCTTGATAAAGTCCACCATCGGGTCTGTGTGCATGCGTCAGCGGGCCGAACACAGCAAGACGAAGCGAAGGGAGAGGAAGGACGACTTACTCCCCGCGTGATTCAGCCACGGCTTGTCGCCCTGCCCGTCCGGGAACCACCCGTTCGTGCCGCCCACGGCGACGTTCATGATCAGGTAGAAGTCCTGGTCAAACGGCGCGGCGTTCCCCCCCGTGCCGTTCACGCCGGGGACGCCCGCGGTCCACGGGTCCTTGAGCGCCTCGGCCTTGCCGATCGCATCGAGCGTCGTCTCGGGGAACTGCCCGCGCTTCCAGAAGGGCTGGTTGAAGCGGATGTCGAGCAGCGTGTGCAGGCGCGAGTCGACGGAGATGCGCAGCCAGCTGGGTGGCGCGCGTTAGCGATGTACCAGGAGAGGAGAGGGGAGGGGATGAGGGGGTTCAGTGCACCTCTCGGTCCACTCGAGCGTGTACGTGTGCCACCCGGCGGTGAAGGGCACGCGGCGGTCGGTCCACCACGAGAACGTCTTTTCGACGGCGTTGAGCGCGGGGTTCGGGCGCCAGTTGAGCGCGCCTTGGACGTAGTTCGAGCCGCTGCGGGGTGGATGGGGAGTTAGACAAGCATTATCAAAAAGGATTGAATAAGGGACAGCAGGGAGCCGAGAGTTGAGTCGAGGAAGCGAAGCGAACAGGACCCGCCCACTCGTCCCGTCCCAGAAACAGTCCTCCCTCCCATTGAATTAATCACCACTCACCGATTCGTATACCGGATCCCATTTCCTCTACTCTCAACCATGTCGATCTCGCCGCTGCGCGGCCAGGAGCCGTACGTGCTGTTCACGGGCAGGAGCCAGATCGCGGGCCAGAGCTGCACGCGGGCGGTGTCAATAAAAATAAAAATAAGAAGACGCAAAACACCCACCCAATCGCCCTTTGGCATTTTCGCGCGCACCTCGACCTTGCCGTAGCGCAGGCTGCCCTTGCCCTTGCCGCCGTTGGCGGCCTCGTCGGCGGCGGAGCCGCGGGCGCTGAGGAGGGTGCTGATGCGCGCGGACTGGACGGGGTTGATGAGGGTGCCGGCGGTGGAGTTGGTGGTGCGCGAGCAGGCGGTGTAGTACCCCGCGTAGTCGAATCTGCACCCAAATCAGAGAAGGATTGGGGGGGGGGGGGGGATAGAAAGGCACGCACTCGCCCGTTGCGGGATCGAAGCCCGCGTTCGGCGCGGTCGTGTTGAACGTGCAGTCGGTGCTGTCCGCGAACGGCGCGCCGCCGTTCGTGAGCGTCGGGACGAGGTACAGCTTGCCGTCGAGGAGGAACGAGTTGTTCGACGACGCGGTGGTCATCCCGAACTGCCCGTTGCCGAACCCGTCCATCTGCACCTCGCGCAGCCACCGCCCCGCCTGCCCGCCGCTGCCGAACACCGCCGCGTCGTCGACGCTGTTGAACTCGTCCTCGAAGACGAGGCAGAGGGGCGCGCGGTCGAGGCGGACGGTGCTGTAGGCGAAGTACGACTGGACGCCGCCGAGGCCGGCGCCGACGAAGAGGAGGGCCTAGGTGAGGTAGTAGGAGACGGTGGCGCGGGGGTTGGGGTTTTTGGGGGCTTGGGGACGGCGGTGTAGGGCGCCGCGCTCACCAGGAGGGCGGTGGAGGCCATGCATTTGGCGGTGCCGCTCGGGACGGGCGCATCGAGAGTGGTGACGCGAGACAGGTAACCCGGATAGACGACCCGTCAAGCGCCATCAAAGATGGAGTATGTTGGTGTTTGTCGCCTCGCCCCAACCAGCAGGGACCAGTAGATTGCTGCATTTACAGATTCAGTCAAGATTAACACACTGCGAGCCTCTAGAGAACTTACGGATCAGCGAAGATTTTGACAACCATTTCGAGGTTGGCGGAGCAATCCAGTGGAAGTGGAAACCAATCCACTGTCACTGTTCTGAGGGTCGGGTCGACCTCAATGTAGTTCGCTCTGAGTCTAATCTAAAGGGAAAAACTGCCATGAAATTCCGAGGTGAAAAGGAAGTAAGCGCGCTTACTTGCTGCTCAGCCGAACCGGTGTACGCGACATTATCATTGACATCACCGAGGATGAGATGCTTGGTGATTCCAAACGACACAACGATAGCGACGACGGTAAGGACAACGCAGATGAGAAGGTGCGAGATCCAGCTGTATGTTTGGGTCTTTGAGTCAGACTTGGAGGCGTTGGTGGTTTCCGACATTCTGGGCTGGACGTGCAGAAAGGAGAGTAGTACAAAAGAATGGGCCTCGGTATGACGAGGAGAGGTACAAGAAACGGTATTGAGGGGAATGGCAGATAGGATAGAGCGTGGATGGATCGCTATATAGCGCAGCATAGCCCGGTCATTATTAAGTGATCGACAGGTGGCAAAGAAGAAAGGTAGCGGTCTATGAAAGAAAAGTGCGCAGAAGTCACAAGAAAATTATGCAGCTCGGAGTCAGTTAGAATGTCCGCGAAACGTGTAACGAACGTGGGAGCTAGACAGCGAAAAAAGCGAGGGAACCAACAGCCTAAGCATATTACAATATTACAACTGCACAGGAGCGCTAAGTTATGCTAACAAGCACTGGAATAAAATTGAATAGTCAGCTTTAGAATCATCCGTGAACCCACTCACTATTTAGCGTTCAAAGTTTTACGCAACTGGTGGTGGAGCCTAGAAAGGGGAACCCCAGAACAAGGGTATTCCTGGGCGCAAGCGGCCGGTGCCGACCGAGCAACGACGGGTTTTGTGGGGAAGTCCGGGCACTTGGCCGAATTTAAACGTTCAAGAGCTGTGTGCCCGCAGTCGAAGCGTCATTAACGAGATGTAACCAATGGAGCCGACGGGCGGTTAAGTCGGTCTTTGAGTCACATATAGTCCATTTGCGACATCAAACCTTGTTGGAACTTCTAGCAACGGAAAGAAATGGGCGCTAGAGAGCTTAATTTCGCTTGTCCTGGCACATGCTGCTCGAAGATATATACCTATGCTTGGAACCGCGAAATGAATGCCGTGTGTAAGGAAGTAGCATGCCATTAAGAACTGCGGGCCTTCATCAGGAAAAAAGCTCCTTCGGAAATTTGGGGACAATTTGGACCCCGCTTAGAAATTTGGCCATCTTGGTTGGATTGGTCGAAAGTGGGGAAATTTTGGGAAAAAGGGTGAAAATTCCCGGGAATCTTGAGAAATCTGGGGCCATATGGCGCGAGACCTGAAATTCGATGTTCAAGTGGTCGGGTCGGGTGGTTGAGCCTGACTGCAACTCGCAACCCGAACCCGATCAACCCCCCGGGTTGACCCGCACCCGCGGCCCACACTAGTATCATAATACATGCATTAGAAGATTGTAGCATAAATGTGACGGTCAGTCATCGAGTTAACAAAGAAAGTCTTGCACTGGTCTAGAACAGTGCTCGACTTCCAAGCCGCCGGCGCGACCGGTCCGAACTTGGGAAGAAGATGTACACTCCGCCGTATATTCCCCACGGGAACGATGCTCACCAGTCGTTCGCCGTCCTTCAAAGAGCGGTTCACTTTGTACATCAGATGGTCCGGCTCGGGCGTGGTGAATGGGGAAAACCACTCGACGTAAGCGAGGTAGGTTGGCGGCACAACACCCGGCAGGAACAGGTGGCGGAGGTGGTGCTGCCGAAGGGTGAAAATGACATGAATCTGGACCACCCGATACCCTAGCAAATGAACGGCGGTCAGCATTCCGAGCTGATATGAGCTGATGATGGGAGACTTGCCTGAGACCCCCGTCATCCCGCCGGTACCATCGTTAATGAGTGCTGTATCAAACCGTGCTGGCAGAAGTTCGCCATTTTTTAGAGTTTTCGATGGTTGAACATGGATAGAGTCGATGATGGAATCCTCGGGGCCACGAGCGGTGTACGGATCCTCGGTAGTGAACTTGATGCGATGGAATACAGGAACGGAGTTGAATGAGAAGGTGAGGTCTTGCGAGCGAGCTTCGACCTGGGCTTGCGAAAGTGTGGGGTAGTTGAGTTTGGTTACGTAGCGAGCAAGAGCATCGCGAAAGAACTTGGCGCCGTAATCCGTTACCAGGCGCGTGAGTCGCTCCGCCTTTAAGGTGGGGTTCTTGGCCATTTTGAGCCGCCGCTCGTAGACAATACCGGGAGGGAGAGTTTCGGTGGTAGGGGGGGCAGGGGAGCCATCGAGCCGCCACTGGATGTATTTTTCGTGACGGAACACCTTCTCCTTCCGCTCGAGCCACAAGGTCATTTGCGGAAACTCGTCCTTGAAGTTGGTGGAGCGATAAGCGTCTTTGGCAAGGTCGATGTGGAGGCGCTCGGTGTACTCAGTGTTGTAGTTGTCCGTCGTACCAAAAAGTTTGATGTACATCACGTAGTGGCGGCAGGAGTGAAGTTTTGGGAGATTAAACTCCTCGCGAACCTCAAGAGTCACGAAAATCCACTTGTTGTCGTGAAAGCGCTGGAGTGCGTTCTCCAGATGGGTGAGGGTCTCCGAAGTGTGCATCGGATACTGCGCGAGATGAACAAAATCAAGAATACCGCGCACGGCGGCGAGAAGGGGAGCGGACGAAATGTTGTTGGGAAGTTTCACGTCAATGATGAGGGCGAGAACGAAGCGCGAGATCTGATCGTGTTCCTTCCCCGTCACGCGTGAAAGGTTGGAGATCCCGCTCATAAAGAGGCGGATGTTGTGATTTGGGGGAAGGCGTCGGCAGCGAGCATCAATCTCGGCCTCGCCCACAACCTCGGTCAGCCAAGCGATGAGATGTTTAACTATCCCTTGGTAGAGCTGATGCAGGACATCCCCGCTGATAGCCTGAAAGATGTTCGTGTATGGAAGCCCCTCCCAGAACGGGTGGTAAATCGGTTTAATACCTGCATCTTTGCACGCCGCTGCATAGGCCGTCGGCCCGGAATCCAGCGTATCGAGGGCATCGAGAATCTTCCCTAGGTCACGGAGCGGGTAGTCCGATGGCAGTCCAAGCTCATCACGGGGGACGTCGCACGTAGGGCACTCCCCCGTTTTCACAGCAGTCACGAGCACTTGCTCGGGATAATCACCAACGAAGGTGGCGTAGATAGGATGCCCGCGGCGCGTAACCCCATCGCCACTGGTCATAGGTAGCCCCGTAACTCCGGCGCTCTTCAACGGCTCGAGCATGTAGCTCATGCACGCATGAAACACATTCGCCAAAATCCGTCTCCGCGCTGCCTTGTTTTTGACGTGCTTCATGCGCGAGGTTGGGAGATAACCAAGAAGAATGTAGCCGCGGCGTGAGGGCTTGCGGCGGATCTCTTTGGGAATGTTTCCGATCGTCATGTAGACGGGGTATGCGGTCTTGTTTCCGAAGACGGTGAGCTGGGTTTTGTCGGACGAGATGATGATCGGAATTATTGTAGCGCCGGGATTTTCCTTTTCGACTGCGTCCTACACAATGTGTGAGTCTAATTCTGCGGCAGAATTAAATTAGGGTACTTGCCTGCGTACTCCACCACCATTTACCAGTATGCATATTGTGATACATTCGGATTTTCTTTTCCTTGTCGATGTAGTGTCGTTCTGGAAGCACAAACAGATACGGCGCGAAATCAGTGTCACCCCAAAGGGCACGGACACATTCGAGGATATCCCGCGAGTATAGGTGAAAAACCTCGCCGTTGACAACGACCTCGGAGCGGGAAAATTTGGGACGCCCCGGAAGCCTGTCGTCAATTATTTTGTTGAGTTCGGCAGCGGTTCCATAGGACAAATCGAGCGCTTCTCGTACCTGGTTGGATTAACGGAGGTCAGCGTCGTATCCCAAGGAGAAAAATTAACAGGGATATACATACCCCCTCGACTTGAAGTAAATCCGTAAAGGCAGTAGAACCTGAACCCCGAAGCTTCGCCCACTTGCCAACCTCCCAGTCCATCTTGGATTTAAATGGTGCGTATGGATTTTGGTCGGCAGAACTGTCAAGCGAGGACTTGTACGCCTGCTCAGAGGTTCTGGAGCGAGAAGAGCGAATCGGTTGGCCTGCTACGTCGCTGGGGTAGTGCACCATAACGGGCTTTCGGTGAAATCGGTCCTCCGCTGCTTTTCGTGCTTCCCGAGTCGGCGGCGGCAGATATGTATCCGAGTTGCCAGCATCTGGCATGGCAGAGTCGCCATCGAGAGTGAGCGCGTCTGCTCTGGGGGGTTCATACCCATCCTCGAGCCCCGCCCGACTAGCAGCTTCATGGTCTCGCGCTCGTGGGTCGTCTTCCTCGTCATCAGATGCGGGAGGGTCTCCCGCGTCGTCATCCGGATCGTAGCCGAGCTCTTCCGGCGTATAATCGTCCCCGAAAAAGTCCCCTTGAAAGGTTGTATGGCCCTGAGGAAGCCCATGCCCCGACAGGTCTCCAAAGCTTTCATTCTGATCCTCTGTTGACCTAGGCTGAGGCAGCGCAGATGGGATATTCCCGGCTTCTGCCGCAAGGAAAATTGCACGGCAAGGCGAATTTGCGGTAAGTTTCAGATGTACAGACAAGCCCTTTCCACCGTAGAAGTCAATCTTGCAGCCAGGACACTGGCCGAGAGGGGGCGCGGGCATGATGTATATTGTTTAAGGACAGACGTACACAGATGGACTTGGACTATTTTCGTTACAGAGAATGATGACTTGGCCCTCCTCCGTGCGCGCACACGCACCTGGAAAAAGTTGAAGCGCTGATCGACAGTCAGCTGTGTGCGGGTGAAACACGAGATAAGCCGCATCCGAGTCACCTTTTTTCCCCTGATCTCTCTTTGCACCTCTCTTCTCTCCTGCCACCATCCCAGCGTTTCCCCCCAGCACGCGCACAACTATGTCGGACGTCCTCACTCCAGCCGAAAAGGCGAAGATTACAAGGGCATTCAACGCCGCACAGGAGCGAAAAGCGCAAGCCGCTTTCGAGGCTGAATCCGGTCAGTGTCCATCGATATAATGACGTTCAAGACTGACTTTGTTGTTTCTTCCCCAGAGCGCACAGGCGGACGAAAGGCCAAGAAAGATGCGAAAACCAATGCTGGTATGTTAACTCCCGGTTTCGATTCTTGTGGTTCAGTTGACGACAGCAACTGCTCACAGTGTGGCTTGCCAAGGAGCTCAAGAGCGATCCAAAGGATAAGACTCAACCCAAAGACGGCGCTAAGGCCAAGAATCAAGCCGACGACAAGATCGAGAGTCGCAAGAGAACGTCGTCCAGCATTGCAGTCGCCGACAGGCCCAAGAAAGCCAAAGAGACGCCAGCCGGTGAGTTCCTATTTCAATTATTCCAGCAGACCACTATTGATATTATCTTCAGACAAAAGCGGTGAGCAGGAAGTTTTGACGGAGGGCAAAGGCAAGTCCAAAGCGAAGGTCAAGACGAGAAGTAAGCCTTACGTCACACGTGTCAGGCTTACGGCTCTCCCCTTACACACTTCCACAGAGCATGCAGCACCCGCCATTGCCATCGACACAGACGACGAGGATGAGCCCCAGCGGAAGACCGGTATGTTGTCTCTTCTGCTCCCTCCGCACCTTCAGTTCACATTTCAAGTTCACATTGATTTCACTAACCCGGTAACGTTTTCAGTGAAGGCCAAGACCAAGACGGCCACGAAGGCTTCCAAGACGCCTGTTGTTCCAGGTGGGCTTCTTACTTATTACGCTGCTCACCCATGTTCTTATCCACTCAAAGCTGTCAAGCGCACTGCCGCACTCAAGCCCGCAAAATTGGTCCCCGACTCCAACTCGGAGAGCGAGAGCTCCGACGACTCGGAGGAGCACAATGTCTCGGATGCAGGCGCCCCCAATGCGGAGGAATTTTTAATCGAGGTATGTCTACTAATCCTCTATAATATCTACCTCTTTATTATCCAGGCACCGCGTATCATCGGCAAGAGGAAGTCGGTACCCATCGTCTCTGACAAGGAGGACAACGAGGTACACATTATATCTCCCTATCACTCACACCACTGATATATGCATCTATGAACTACAGATGCCCGATGCTCCGCCGCGCGCTGCCCAAGATCTCTTTGACGACGACAGAGAGTCAGATGGGGTCACGGTGCGCCGTTTCTTTCTCATTGTTTACATCCCCATCGATTCTTGTGCAGGAAGATCCCCTTCTCGAGGCACTCAAACGGGCTTCTGAGCTCAAGGCTAAGAAAGGACAGCTATCAGATGACGATATGGCCGGCTTCGATAGCGACCGTGAGTTCCACGAGGAGATGGCCAAGTCGACTCGCTACATTGAGCGATCCGAGGCCCGTGGCCGCAGTTTGTCAACGGGTTCCTGGTCATCGGGACATGGCCTTGACGTCCCCGATACCGACGACGAGGGCCTCGCCGATTTCGCCTTGTACGATGAGAGCGGTGACGAGGAGGAACCTGCTGCCAAGCCTAAGGTAGTGTCCTGTTTTCCTCCATCCTACTCTCTCTCACACTAAGCACCAGAAGACGCGCAAGGTCTCAGCAGCGCATCAGAAGAAAGCGAATCTTGAGGTGCTCTTCTACCCTCATCAATATTTTCTTTTGATGACACTCTTTCGCATATAGCGGCCCCAGGTGCGCGCCGCTTCCCAGATCAAGTCGGAGCCCCAGGCCTCCATCCCGCTGTCCCGCCCCGAGTCCAGCTATCATGAGTCAGCGCGCTTTGTCAACCCTCCCCCGGGCAAGGATGTTCGCCTCAATGACCAGCCCGATGCATGCAAGGCCGTCGTCCGCGGTGCCATCGCGCTTCTCAAAATAAGTATATTCTGTGAGAACTCATATATGCAGATCCTGTCCCGAACCGGATTCGGCAAGGGCTACCTGGTCCAGTCTGCCGAAAATCTTGGCAACGACGCTGTTCACATCAAGCAGCGTCTCATGACTGACCCGAAATACCTCGCGCTGCTCGCTGATCTGGTACGACACTCTTTGCTTTCTTACCCTTCATTTGGGTCTCACTTCTCCTCGAGCTCGTTGATCGCGTCAACATCATTCGTGGCAGCGTCAAGAAGGTTGCGGCCAGCCTTGCGCCCGGTCTATACAAGATTCTCGGACTCGCATCAGAAGCCACGATGAAGCTCATCGAAGAGTTGCTCAAAGATCATCGCTACATCTTTGGTGTTGATCCGCACACGGTTTGTCATTGCTGTCGTGTCAGTGCTGCTCTAATTGCTCTCGTAGTCCCGGATCAAGACTGATGAGCCATTCCTCCACGCTGTGATCATTGCAGTCATTAAACAGGCCATCCTTACCGGCGCATTCAAGGCACAAGTTGAGCATCTCTTCATCTCGACGAACCCTGACTACCCCGACCGCCTTGAGTTGCCGGATGCAATGGTTTGTATCGCCACCACCTATGCCTCCCACATAACTCTTCCTACTAGAAGTGGGTTTCCCCCCCCATGCCCACAACCAGTAGGAAGGTGTTTGAGGATTCTGCCTATGCTGCAATAAAAGTCACGATAGAGCTGGGATAAAGTCGCAATATCGAAGGATAGGAACCTGCATATGTGGCGTATACCCACCCTGCAATAAAGCTGCGATAAAATCTGCGATAAAGCTGCAATATCACTCCCCAAAATTTTATATATGGTATCTGTGTGTGCTGTGATAAAGCTGCAATAAATCTGCGATAAAGCTGCAATATCCCTTCCTGACGGATGTAGGGACTTATATATTAGCACACAGCTGTGCTGTAATAAAGCTGCAATAAAAGCATATATGGTATCTGTGTGTGCTGTGATAAAGTTGCAATAAATCTGTGATAAAGCTGCAATATCCCTTCCTGACGGATGTAGGGACTTGTATATTAGCACACAGCTGTGCTGCAATAAAGCTGCAATAAAAGCTGCAATAAAGCCGCAACAACTCTTTCCCGGTAACTTTCAGTAAATTTGGGGACTTGAGTGCTCCCTGCCATCAGCTGTGGCCAAAAAAGGAAATATACATAGAAAATACACAAAAATTCGCAAAAATCCTGACTGCTACTTGTGCTAGTTTCTAGGGCATTGGCTGTCCAAGTCGAGGTCACATGACATATTACATCACAAGGCCAAAGCATCTTGATTGGACCCTCCAGTAAAGATGATGAATACCCCCAAATTTTGAGGTCATACATGTGTTTGTTACAGAGCTATTCACTATTCAATCCTCAAAAGACTCGCGTCTCGGAAAGTATTTTGCGTTTTACGGCCTAACAAAGCCTCGGATCAAAAAATGTTCTTATACAACCTTGTAGTCCTCAAAGAGCTCTACAACTTTGGTCCTGGGTATATTTTCGGTCAATATATTGTAATGAACAAAAGACACCTCACAAGAACAGTCAGTTTCATTAGATCTCAATTTTGATTAGATTTCACTTGAATTCCGACTGACTGACCTCAGAAACATTACAAAACAGCCAGTTTCATTAGATTTGGCCTTAATTTATCACATTTGCTTGAAACATCACAAATCAGTTAGTTTCATTAGTGACCGACTGGCATCAGTTTCATTAGAATTGACTGTACTTCACTACTTGAAACATCACAAGAATAGTTAGTTTCATTAGATTTGGCTGAACATCATTAGACTTCACTGAACTTGATTACATTTTGACTGACTGAGCTAAAAAAAAAAACATCACATAAATGGTCAGTTTCATTAGATTTGGCTTCACTTCATTTGACTTTACTGAACTTGATTACATTTCGACTGACTGAGCTAACAAGCATTGTCAGTCTTGTTAGATTGGGCTTCACTTCACTACTTGAAACATCACAAAAAAGTTAGTTTCATTAGACTTCACTTAACTTGACTACATTTCGACTGACTGGGCTAAGAAACATCACATAAATGGTCAGTTTCATTAGATTTGGCTTCACTTCATTAGACTTTACTGAACTTGATTACATTTTGACTGACTGAGCTAAGAAACATCACAAAAATAGTTGGTTTCATTAGACTTTACTGAACTTGACTACATTTCGACTGACTGAGCTAAAAAAAAACATCACATAAATAGTCAGTTTCATTAGATTTGGCTTCACTTCATTAGACTTTACTGAACTTGACTACATCTTGACTGACTGAGCTAGCACAAAATAGTGCCGTGTCTCAGAAAGTATTTTGCATTTTGTGGGCCAACAAGGCTTCTGATGGGAAAATGGTATTGGTGACTCTTGCAGCCCTTGATGAGCTCTATAATCCGAGCATAACTTTCCCTTTTTGGACACTAATGCCTTTTGCCCAAAAAGGAAATTCCTTGCACCAGCCCTTCCCTGGCTCATAATTGTACCATTCTGGATGATCTAACTATATAGGAATGTTGTTCCAGGTTCTTTGAAGCTGACCAGGCCGAATTGAGCCCATTATAGTGCAATAGTAGGGTGAAAATAGCGAATTTGATGAATTGTGTTCCTATCCATGATATCTTGGGGATACAGCAATATAAATACCTCCTGAGTGTATTAATCTGTTCTCCTAGGCCTCGAAGGTCACTGGGTCAAATTGCAACCCATTACAGTGCAATAATAGGGTGAAAATAGCGAACTTTCCCTTTTTGGACACTAACACCTAGCACCCAAAAAAGGAAATTCCCTACATTAGCCCCTCCCTGGCTCATAATTCGACCGTTTTGGACGATTTAACCACATAGGGATGTTTTTCTAAGGTCTTTGAAGCCGACTAGAACATGGTGGAGCCCATCACAGTGCAATGATAGGGTGAAAATAGCGAATTTCATAAATTGTGTTCCTGGCCATAATATCTTGGGGATACAGCAATATAGATGCCTTCTGACTGTATTATTTTGTTCCCCTAGGCTATACAAGCACCCTGCAAGCAATAGATTATGTGGTGATCATTAAAAACATCGCATTTTGGCCATACAAGGATATTCCATTTTTGCCCTATTCTGGGCTTCCCTATGGTGTGGGATATCCCAACACACATGTTTTGGACTTAGCTGATGTATATGTCTTGGAAAAGTGGACAGCTGACACTAAGGTCACTCCTTACCCCATGATTTGAGGTGATCATCTGTTGTAGTGTTGTTCACCTCATTCAGCATGCCACAGGATCGTGGGGATCCTTCTGGGTGCTTCAAACAGATGTTCCAGGCCATATGAAGAGTTCCCACCCAAAAATGAGGTTAATATAGAGTCATAAACTCGAAATATGTCAGATGACATTTCTTGGTTGTTTGGTGAATGGGGCACCAAGGAGACCATTGAGTGCGAAATAAACACTTGAAATGGAAAGAGACAATGTAAATGGCTCAGATGAGCTTTATTTGAAGTGTTTTGGTGAAGTTCTGGCCAGATGGTGTTTTGAACCATGGCCAGTATATGGAACCAAAGTTGTACTCCAACCTATATGCTCAGCAACAGTATTCAGCCAAAACTCGACCAAAACACTTCAAATAAAGCTCAATCTGAGCCATTTACATTGTCTCTTTCCATTTCAAGTGTTTATTTCGCACTCAATGGTCTCCTTGGTGCCCCATTCACCAAACAACCAAGAAATGTCATCTGACATATTTCGAGTTTATGACTCTATATTAACCTCATTTTTGGGTGGGAACTCTTCATATGGCCTGGAACATCTGTTTGAAGCACCCAGAAGGATCCCCACGATCCTGTGGCATGCTGAATGAGGTGAACAACACTACAACAGATGATCACCTCAAATCATGGGGTAAGGAGTGACCTTAGTGTCAGCTGTCCACTTTTCCAAGACATATACATCAGCTAAGTCCAAAACATGTGTGTTGGGATATCCCACACCATAGGGAAGCCCAGAATAGGGCAAAAATGGAATATCCTTGTATGGCCAAAATGCGATGTTTTTAATGATCACCACATAATCTATTGCTTGCAGGGTGCTTGTATAGCCTAGGGGAACAAAATAATACAGTCAGAAGGCATCTATATTGCTGTATCCCCAAGATATTATGGCCAGGAACACAATTTATGAAATTCGCTATTTTCACCCTATCATTGCACTGTGATGGGCTCCACCATGTTCTAGTCGGCTTCAAAGACCTTAGAAAAACATCCCTATGTGGTTAAATCGTCCAAAACGGTCGAATTATGAGCCAGGGAGGGGCTAATGTAGGGAATTTCCTTTTTTGGGTGCTAGGTGTTAGTGTCCAAAAAGGGAAAGTTCGCTATTTTCACCCTATTATTGCACTGTAATGGGTTGCAATTTGACCCAGTGACCTTCGAGGCCTAGGAGAACAGATTAATACACTCAGGAGGTATTTATATTGCTGTATCCCCAAGATATCATGGATAGGAACACAATTCATCAAATTCGCTATTTTCACCCTACTATTGCACTATAATGGGCTCAATTCGGCCTGGTCAGCTTCAAAGAACCTGGAACAACATTCCTATATAGTTAGATCATCCAGAATGGTACAATTATGAGCCAGGGAAGGGCTGGTGCAAGGAATTTCCTTTTTGGGCAAAAGGCATTAGTGTCCAAAAAGGGAAAGTTATGCTCGGATTATAGAGCTCATCAAGGGCTGCAAGAGTCACCAATACCATTTTCCCATCAGAAGCCTTGTTGGCCCACAAAATGCAAAATACTTTCTGAGACACGGCACTATTTTGTGCTAGCTCAGTCAGTCAAGATGTAGTCAAGTTCAGTAAAGTCTAATGAAGTGAAGCCAAATCTAATGAAACTGACTATTTATGTGATGTTTTTTTTTAGCTCAGTCAGTCGAAATGTAGTCAAGTTCAGTAAAGTCTAATGAAACCAACTATTTTTGTGATGTTTCTTAGCTCAGTCAGTCAAAATGTAATCAAGTTCAGTAAAGTCTAATGAAGTGAAGCCAAATCTAATGAAACTGACCATTTATGTGATGTTTCTTAGCCCAGTCAGTCGAAATGTAGTCAAGTTAAGTGAAGTCTAATGAAACTAACTTTTTTGTGATGTTTCAAGTAGTGAAGTGAAGCCCAATCTAACAAGACTGACAATGCTTGTTAGCTCAGTCAGTCGAAATGTAATCAAGTTCAGTAAAGTCAAATGAAGTGAAGCCAAATCTAATGAAACTGACCATTTATGTGATGTTTTTTTTTTTAGCTCAGTCAGTCAAAATGTAATCAAGTTCAGTGAAGTCTAATGATGTTCAGCCAAATCTAATGAAACTAACTATTCTTGTGATGTTTCAAGTAGTGAAGTACAGTCAATTCTAATGAAACTGATGCCAGTCGGTCACTAATGAAACTAACTGATTTGTGATGTTTCAAGCAAATGTGATAAATTAAGGCCAAATCTAATGAAACTGGCTGTTTTGTAATGTTTCTGAGGTCAGTCAGTCGGAATTCAAGTGAAATCTAATCAAAATTGAGATCTAATGAAACTGACTGTTCTTGTGAGGTGTCTTTTGTTCATTACAATATATTGACCGAAAATATACCCAGGACCAAAGTTGTAGAGCTCTTTGAGGACTACAAGGTTGTATAAGAACATTTTTTGATCCGAGGCTTTGTTAGGCCGTAAAACGCAAAATACTTTCCGAGACGCGAGTCTTTTGAGGATTGAATAGTGAATAGCTCTGTAACAAACACATGTATGACCTCAAAATTTGGGGGTATTCATCATCTTTACTGGAGGGTCCAATCAAGATGCTTTGGCCTTGTGATGTAATATGTCATGTGACCTCGACTTGGACAGCCAATGCCCTAGAAACTAGCACAAGTAGCAGTCAGGATTTTTGCGAATTTTTTGTGTATTTTCTATGTATATTTCCTTTTTTGGCCACAGCTGATGGCAGGGAGCACTCAAGTCCCCAAATTTACTGAAAGTTACCGGGAAAGAGTTGTTGCGGCTTTATTGCAGCTTTTATTGCAGCTTTATTGCAGCACAGCTGTGTGCTAATATACAAGTCCCTACATCCGTCAGGAAGGGATATTGCAGCTTTATCACAGATTTATTGCAACTTTATCACAGCACACACAGATACCATATATGCTTTTATTGCAGCTTTATTACAGCACAGCTGTGTGCTAATATATAAGTCCCTACATCCGTCAGGAAGGGATATTGCAGCTTTATCGCAGATTTATTGCAGCTTTATCACAGCACACACAGATACCATATATAAAATTTTGGGGAGTGATATTGCAGCTTTATCGCAGATTTTATCGCAGCTTTATTGCAGGGTGGGTATACACCACATATGCAGGTTCCTATCCTTCGATATTGCGACTTTATCCCAGCTCTATCGTGACTTTTATTGCAGCATAGGCAGAATCCTCAAACACCTTCCTACTGGTTGTGGGCATGGGGGGGGAAACCCACTTCTAGTAGGAAGAGTTATGTGGGAGGCATAGGTGATCGCCACCACCGCTGTACGTACCCTTGCCTACCCCTTGATCTTCTTGATCTAATCATGACATGGTATTCTCAGGTATATGCAACGCTGGTGGAGTATCGTACCACCGGTGAGCGTCAGCCGATCAATTTCACCAAGGCAGCATACAAAGACACATACCGCAACCACATGAAGTCCCTTGCCGACACTCGTGTGTACGCCCCGAAAGCGCTTGGTCGGGTCCTTCACCGCCTGTACATCGAAACAATGTATGTACAGCACCCCAATTTTTTACATAGTCCTAATTATCCATTAGTGAGACCAAATCTGCGCAACCCTCGGCTGGGAGCTCCGCCACACTCATCAACCTCCCGGCGCTGACGCTTAGGGCCCTGTGGGGGCATCACAAATGTGCTTCACGCGTGTGTAGCCACATTATGTAAAAGTTTCTAGAATATGCTGCCGTAGTACATTTCCTCTCAATACACGCCGTTGCCTCCCAATTCTGTGAACCGAATCCTGAATAGTGCGATAAATTCTGGGAAATTCCAACGGAAACCATCGAGGAACTCGGGTAATCTGGTGCCAAGCTGGCCAGGATTTGCTCGTTTTGGGGGGAAATTCAGGACCGGGGTTGCAAAAAAGGAAATCGACCCAACCTAACTAATCTGGCCGGTTTGGACCTTTTTTCTCGGAAATTCGGGGGAAAATGGGCGTATTTCCAAAGGAGGTTTTCCCTGATGTTGAGAACACTTCGTACCTCGTCCCACTGCACTGTTTTGTGACCTTCGGCTTCAGGCTTCAGGCGCAATCCACGCTCAGCAACATCAAGACCGAGTATATTGGCTATTCATAGCCATAAAAATATTCAACCTCGAAGAGTTACTTCAAGTGACGCCTTGAGTGACGCAAGGCCGGGGCCATGTCAATGTAGACGAGCTTGTTTGAAAGTGCCAAGTGCCAACACAAGATACAGCTAGTTGATCTTCGAGTGCTCGAGTCTCACGCATAGATAGTATGGCGTGCAGCGACCAGCTTGTTGAGGAAGGCGGGGAGAGGGGGCGGGATCGGCGGCAGTAATTTTGATTTTTCTGATCGCCGTGTTGATGTTAGGCTCGGCATTTTCCGGTACAAGAGCGGAAATTCCGGGAAAGTGGAGTGAGAATTAATATTGGAATTCCACCTTCATTCATTCTCGCCTTCGGTTGGCGTCATGCGACAGACTTTGCTTAACACTTCGAACAGGAAAAAAATGAAAAGAATGTCAGCGAGCCTGATTCTGTACCCATTTGGCATTCATCATGACTTGCGTACAACACGCATAATGATAACCGACTTTTCACGGCTTTTTGTGAAGACAATCGTTCACACCCGTAAAAAGTCTTGGACTTGTTACCCTGTTGCTGACATCCATCAGTGATGATCAACCCGGCGCGAGTTCGGCCGTCGGTATTAGGGATCCCCACCGTACCGTATACGGTTACGACCGTAAGAATTACGGGTCATTACGGGTTCTGACCGGCCGTAACCGTAACCGTATTCACTCTCACAAGGGCTTGTATGGTACGGTTACGGTTACGGTACGGTTATTACGGCCGTATACGGTCGTATAAATTGACATAAAATGTAATAATGAACTAGATGTCCATACCTACGCTTTTCAAGCCGCCTTGTCATCTTTGACGAGGTTCTCGAGGATTTTGCGCTTGAGTTTTATACATTGAATCATCGGCCGACATAAAGCGCGCGAAATTGGGAGGCGCGTGAGATTCTTGATGTGGCGCAGCTCGATGTTCGACAGTGTTGAACCCAAGTCAGTCTTGAACCCAGATGGTCTAAGCTTTGAGTTGGCTTCGAGAGTTCATCACTTGAGATTTCCGACGAAAGTCCTCGCCAACAATGTAGCAAGTAACGGTACTAGTTGAGGCTGATGCAGGCATCTTGACACGTCGTGGATGCGTGAGTCTCAATCAGAGACGCGTCAGATGCGGAGAGGAGAGCACATAATGGTCCAGCTTGATGCACGCGTCATCGGGGCGGTGTACGCGTCAACATGCAACTCAGCCGTGGCGGGCCAATTTACGGTCGTAAAGACCCGTATACGGCCGTATTTATACATAAAAGATCTCTCTGAGAGGTCGTACGGTACGGTACCGTAACCGTATAACCGTAACCGTATTACGGTTTTATACGGTTACGGTGGGGATCCCTAGTCGGTATATGGAAGTTCTCGCTCGATTTGGGCGACGCAATTAAGAGATTAGAACGTGTCCACCCGCCACGCGCCGCAATACCTCCACGATGTCGGGGCGTGAGTTTGTTCTCAACTTCGACACAGAACAACCTCAGCAACACAGATTTCGACAAAACAATGCCTGTATTCCACATCTGACCCCTATTCATGAATCCATCGATAGCGCCGCCTCCTCGAGCCCTGCAGCCGCATCTCAAATGCTTGAATTCCAGCTCGACGATGGGCTAAACACGGGACCCAACTCAGAGGGGGAAAGCGAGCCGGACATCCCCAATAGTTGGCCCCCGCAACCCCTGCACAACTCCACGGTGGAGGGCTTTACTCCACCCCAATGCACCAGCATGTTCCTTCGAGCTTTGCACCTGCATACTACTGGCCTCATGCTGTGCCATACTACCCAGAAACTCCAGCGAACATCCATGGCCCGCCTGCCACTTATTCTCCCGCTCCAGACCTCCAAACAACCATGGCGCTGAACTTTTCCGGGCATCTATTCAATGATATTGTTCCGGATATTCCTTCGGGCAGTCGGCGCACCCGGTTCCAGTGGCCCCAGGGCCTCGATATTGTCATAGAGGATCGCATTCTTGTGGTTCTCCGTGCAATCAAGAAGGCGGGGTTCCCAACACTTGGTGCCTTTCTGGCTGTACTGTTCTGTGACAATGAATACAACAAGCACCCCACAGCCTACCATACCATTGCCACATCCTTACGTGGCCAGGGAACTTTGGTAGAGCACCATCCAATTGCAATAATCGAACTTATCTTCCACCATCGCAAATCACAAGAATATGTCGACGGTGTACCCCTAGAGCCCAACTTTACTCTCCCGTGCTACGCCCTCCCCCCCCTCGAGCCACCTTATTCCATCCATTCCCTCTAACTCTCCGAATACAACCCATAACGCCATGATCAATTGGGCACTTCAATCCATGATCACTCATTTTGAGCAGGAGACTCGCGAGCTGCTCCAACCATCCCACGGTTTCATGCACCGTCCTACAGATCCTGCAATAACATGGGACACATTACTCCTTTGGAACATGGCAAAAAATCAGGAGAGCATTGCCATCCACGCACCTGCCATATTTACCCTGTTTACTACAATCGCCGTCAACCGTACCGCGCGTGAGAAACTGGAGGCCAAAGTTTCTGTATTGGTGGAAATCAATATGGAAACAGATAGCGACAGGCCCAACAATGATCTCCCGCATGTCTCACCGCCACCCGCAGAGTCTACACCTCCGCCAGGGACACCTGCTCCTCCCCCGGAGCCAGATGGCAAAGATGGCGCTGACGATGGCACTGAGGAGACTGATGAACCAAAGGGGTTCATGGATCCTCTTGGGCGTCGTGACCCATGGCAGGTGAGCATATTTTATCTTCCGGATGATTCAACTTTTGAACCAAAGCATAGGTGGTCACTGTTGTCATTCAAATGCTTCTCGTATTCCGAAACCGGTTTGCTATTGTCTTTCCCATCTTTCGCGGCATCTTTGCATTCATCTACAACTCCCATCGAGACATCATTGCTCTCCTGTGCCGTCTTGGGCTCTCAGTTTCGTATTCCATGATTTTGGCCCAGCTCCACCTCCTCGGTGCCAATTCCGCCGCCCAGTTGCGACTCCTGGGGGCATTCAATCCAGAGTCCGGCCCTCTATCCTCCTCCTCTTCGACAACATCAATAAAATGAAGTGCGCGTGGAGGCCCAGTCTAGGTCACAAGGATGAAGTCAGAAATGGGACCACAGCAACGGCGACTCGTCTGGAGGGTGTTCAGCCTGGCGCGTTTCTCTCGGAGCCATTACAAAAGGCTGTTCGGGAGAAAAAAGCGCAGTAAACTCACCGTTGACAAGCTCTACAAAGACGTGGATTAGACTCACATCCGTGGAATCGGCTGCGGTACCGTTTTACGAATCTGGCTCAAATATATCCCAGCACTTGCACATCGTCGCCCTGCTGTCGAAGAGATCTTCTCTTCGCGGGTCATGAAGCATGTTCTTCAGCTACAGAAGAGCGTCATCAGTACCATGCGGCCAACAAACATCGATGAATCTCCCACTACCGGAGCAGCTGCCGTGCTGTTAAATCTCATCGGACAGCTGGCCATTGTACCAACGATGTAGACCAGTGACTGTCTGTCTATGAAGGCAAGCCTGTCGATAGACAGACCAGTTGATCTAAGTTTCAATTACCATTACAAAAATCTTGCCAAAAATAGCTATTCTGGACCGGGTTCCGAGCGGGGTGACGTCAGACACAAAGAACAACAAAAGCCACGGATTCTCATCTAGCTCACTCAAAACTCAGCCATCCACCCTCAAATGATTGAGGATAAGGCCGCAGGCGGCAGGTGCCAAACCTTTCCAGTTGATCTGATCAAGGCAGTACGGCAGTCCAAATACGGAATGTGGGAATTGTGCTGGACCACACACGTCGCATCCCATAGCCCCCACACAGCCACTCCAAATACAGAACGTGGGAAATGTGCTGGACCACACATTCGATTCTGAAGCCAAACCTGAAGGTTCGGCCATAAAGCTAACTGAATTTTAGGATACGAGGCGATGAGGCCTGCGAAGGAATCCTGGAATTTCATGCAGAAACAAGTGAATTAGCCAATAGCCTTTTTTTGGTAACTTTTTTGATCCGCTAATTTAAACCCAGATCGACCAGCCTGTCTATAGACAAGCTTGCTTTCATGGACAGGCTGGATTCGAGCCTACCGACGATGCTATATTCTTGGCTGGTCATGATTTGCGGAGATCAGCTCACCATAGATCGCATTCGCAAGATTAAATGGTACAGCCGTAAAGCGGACAATCCTTTCGAGCAGTACCGCTGGGCTCTGCCGGTGATCCAACTCTGGCATCTCAAATGGAACTGACAGAAATGTATTTTTCGTCTTCACTGGCATCAGGCTATTGGGAAGGGGATTTTCGGCCTCCGCCACGATTGTCACCTCCTCGAGCGCGGCAAGTTCAACCATGAAAAATGTGATTTTTACCCGGCACATCATATCTTAGAGGATCGGTTCGAGGCTGTTGTGCTCGACGCTCTCCGGTGAGTCCCTAATTCTTGCTGTGCACTCGAAGGCACTGAGAGGGTGTTCGTTTAATAGGTTGCTGTGCAAGGAGTCAACCGGGAGGTGAACGGCCCGGACGTTAAATTACTTGATGCGGTTCAACTTTACTTCAACCCTGGCGGTCAACTTCATGATTGCTCCTTCGAAAAATTAGAGGATCTTGCAGAGCTCGTTTACAAGAGATATATGTCCAACGGCGCAGCCGAGATGGCCCTTGGTCACTCGCCCCGCCCAGTTGACGTTTACGGTCCAGCATGGACAGCTAACGATGCGGATTCAGGTTCAGAGGGGGGTGAATATTTCATGTTGATAATTACCTGTGCTAATTTCTCTGACAGAGCCAGCAGAACGCCCTACGGGTTCTAAGGCACTGCCGCCAGCCAAGAAGTAGAAGAGGTCCCGTACGAAGACGGGTGCGCAACCCGCACATAATTTCTTAAATGCCGGTGACCAAGTCATGGTCACCCTGTGCAATTTTATGCAGATGACATTCTGGTATCTCGAGATCTGTGCCGCAACAGCAGAGGGAGATATTGGACGTGTCTTTGAGGTTATAAAGGTGTCTCCTACATATTCTTCTTTGTCCCGGTCTGATTGATCACAGCTCTTGCGATTCTCCTTCTGGGGTGCTGGGTCCACGAACTATGGTAGTGAACTCCTCGAACTCGCGTGCAACTTTCTCTATGAGTGGTCCGACAACCTGCGTCTCACCGTGCTCGAAAATTACCTCGTCAATTCAACCAGGAAACGCGGGTCACTGGTTCGAACTTGATCTGCTTCAAGAGCATTTCAACTTCTGGATTAAAGCACTTTTCAATTCGAAAAGCCACGACTTCGATAGCAAGCATCTTTCCGAAGCAGTTGGCCTAAATATCTCTGGAATTAGCAGCCTGCGGGAGCACTTTCCGGGTTGAAGAAAAATGGAGGGAAGCATCGCGAGGTGCGAGTAAGCGACGACATCAATCGCCTGGGTGTGCACTTCCGGGAGGAGCATATCTTGGTCTGGGAGGCCGGGCGAAGCCACCCATACCAAGTTGGAAACGAGTTTAGCGCGGGAATGACTGTTTTGAAGGGAGGTCAGTTGCAGAAGTTCCTCGAGCGAACATTGGCAGGTGATGACACCCCGGAGAATGAGATGGAGGACGGCACGGAGCTTCCTACATGCCCAATAACCGTCGTGGAGGGGTCTATGGATGTCAACGAATTTATAACGGGTGCGCCGAGTGAGTAGAATACTATATACATGTAAGTTCAAAATTATTACGGATATTAAGGGGCTTCGTTCTCTGTCCCGCGGCGCTTTCGTTTCTTCTTCTTGAGAGGCGAAAGCGGGGTGAGAAGATTCGTCTTCTCTACAAATGGTGCATCATCCACCTGCATCAAGTCCGCCTTAGTTCCTCGGGCGTGGGAAATGCTTACGACATACTGAAGAAAAGATGAGTTCAGTAGCAGAGTTATCGACAGAGAAAGACATACGTGACGAAGTGGGCTGCTAAACGGTCCACTAGGTCATCTTTGGCCCCACTTAACCCCAGCTTGAAGAGCCGGCAGTAATAATTCAGTACGGGAATTGTTGCGACCCACGGAAAGACGGCTCATTCCGGCGGAAGCGGTTGTGGGGTCGACTGTGGGCTCGGAATCGGAGTCAGAGGCGGACACGGGTGCCTGGTTGCGCTCATCGAAGATCTCGTTGAAACCTTTGAGGATTTTGGTGAGATAGTCGAGGAGTTTCAGGCCGTAGTCGTCGAAATAGTCCAAGCCGTCAGAAATGATCTTGAGGTTTTCGAGCGAAGTACAAACATGTGCCCTTTCCACGACGGCCTGCATCACGTAGTGAGGGAGAAAACACTCGCATGGATCATCATCTGAGGGCCGAATCTCCGCCCATACCTTGTGGCGCCAATGGTCGAGCATGTGCATCAAATAATCTTTCATCGGCTTCTCGAGTGCGCGGATAGTACGATTTGAGCGCAGTCGAGGGGCCACATCGGTGGTTTGCTTCGCGAGGAGGTACGCTTCCCAGCGCGCAACCATTGCCAGATCGGCATTGCTCCTTTCCGGGTCGTGAATGGGTCCGCAACATCCACGACCACACGGGGTGGCTGTTGTGCTCCATGGACACGCAGCGGGGACAGCAGGGAGGCGTAGGGTTATGCCAACGCCTTAATGACGGCGGCAATGCTGCACGTCTTTTGGCGTCGGCCTTGGCCTTGACGGTTTGATCTTCGTCTGCGCCCGGTGACCCATGCAGGAACAAACGAGATAACCTCGGCAGCCTCTCCATCTCTCTCTGCGCGACCGAGTTGTTGTTCGAAGTGCGAGAACGTCGATGTTTGAGCTGCATCCGTGAGAATGACGGGGCGGATACGCGATCTGTCGTGCTGTGATGGAACTGTCGCGGCTATGAATGTCAACGTAAGTGCCTTCGTTGCCCCTGTACCTGCGCTTCTGAATTTCCGGGCTGGCCGGCTCGATCCTTAACCCGCGCATGCGAGAGGGCTGTCGACGAGCCAAATCGTCCCCCAACGAACTCGGTGTGCCGGGATCTGAATGTAGAATGGGTTTGAAATTCGAGAAGTACAGGGATCAAGTAAATGAATACCCCAGATTCAATTCCATTCTAGAGTCGACATTAAATGCTGTTAAACTAGATAGTTGTCATTCGTGTTGGAACATGCGTCTGGCTGACTCGATCCTTACCCCGCGCATGCGAGAGGGCTGTCGGCGGCCCAAATTGTCTCCCAACGAACTCAGTGTCCCGGGATCTCAATCTAGAATGGAGTTGAAATTTGAGAAGTACAGGGATCAAGTAAATGAATACCCCAGATTCGATTCCATTCTAGAGTTGACAACATTTACGACATTAAATGCTGTTGAACTAGGTCGTCGTCATTCGTGTCGGAGCACGCGTCCAGTCCCACACGCTACCCCGGCGGTAATACCCCGATGAAGCGTTCCAGGGGGGGGAGGCTCGCGACAGATAGGGAGACATGTTTTCATTGACATAACAGTGTGGTTGAATCGTGAGTTCTTTTTTCGTAACAGGAGGGAGACCCGAGCTTCTCCTAGCTTCTCTGACCTCAGCTCTGTTGCTATAGAAAGCACACTGGATGGATGTTCCAGCACCAAGCCAGGCACAGCCCACAACTTTGCTGTATTTACACAAGAGCGTGGCGGGCCGCTTCGGTTGAAAGATGGGCGCCTGTCCCGAAGTTTAAAGCTGATGTCGTAAAAGCGGAGTTTAAAAAGGCTTCGGACAGACAGAATGCTTAATTTTACAAGCGGTTGCTCAGCCGCTTCGCGGCCTCGCATCCCCGTCCTCTGGTGTGAACTGGAATGTAACAGAGATGGATTGTGCCTGCAAAATCTAATCAAAATAAATTCAACTCAGGGACTGAGCATTCAAGACGACCCATTTACTGGACTTGCCGAGGCTGCACAATGATTGAGCGATGATGGGATTTTACGCGGCCGCGGCAGGCACGGCATGAGTGGAAACAGAGAGCTCGACGAAAAAGGTTAGAGCTGATGGCGGAGTTTAAAAAGGCTTCGGACACCCGTAATTTTAAAAAGAGGGTGATAAAGAGGGTGATAGACAGGTCAGAGGTGATGACTATCAGTTGGGATATAAGTATGCTTGCGAACAGAGGCCCTTCAAGTCTTGCCTCGCATCCAAGTATGAAGTTTAGCATTGCCATTACCTCTCTTCTGGCTTCGGTTGTCTCCGCTGCGTCACTCCAAGCCCGTCAGTACAATGATGGCCAACTTTTGTCGCCCGCCGCTGGTGCCACGGTGTCCTCTGGGTCTCAAGTTACCATCAAATACCGGGTCTATAACAGCATGTGAGTCGTAAACAGGAGTCACGAGCTTATCATCGACTCATCGGTGCATAGTAATGCTGGGACGCGATACATCCTAGTAGGGTTCGAGTATTCACCCGATGATGGTGACCACTATACGTATCCAGTTGGAAATCTCAGCTTGAGTAGCCCTGGATCGAGTGGGCTTACTATCAATAGCCCCGTTACCGCTCCTGGTATTGGCAGTAAGCATATTCTTTCAATGTGAACGAGAGAGTCACGGATTCAATTTTTTATCAGGCTATAATCTCGTGATTTACGACGTTCGTACTGCGGGTGCTGCCCAGACTCTCTACTCGCAGATGACCGTTAACCAAACCATTACGGTGGACTGAGCAGCGAGATAGACATCTGAACTCATGTTGGAGTCGCTATTAAGTAGGCCTTTTTGTACGAAGAAATGAAATGGACGCTTGCATTCTGATAGTTATTATTTCAAACTTCTCGAGGCATACTCGATATTGTGGACGGGGAAAGTGTTAGCGTAGTGCCTCAGTTACGGAGCAAGAGGTAACTCTATTAATATGTCTAGTACCTGTTAGCGTAGTCTACAGGATAGTCAGTAAAGTAAGTATCGAGAGTAGATATATCCACGTACGCCTCAGTTACGGAGCAAGAGGTAACTGAGGCTGTGTACTGTACCGTAAAATTATGAAGGAGTTACGTGAATGAGTGAATTGGGATGACGGGATGAATGAATGTATGTATGAGATAAAAGATAAGATATTACCGCTAACACTCCCCCTCAGACCGTCAGCCCAAGACCTTGAGAAAAGCGGGATGTCTTCACGGAGTCGAGACCTTTGGTGAAGAGGTCGGCGAGATTGGCGTCAGACGGGATCCACGAGAGCGATATGGTGGAGATGGCAACGGCGTGGCGAACGAAGTGATAAGGGAGCGCAATGTGCTTCGTCCGGGTGTGGAACGAGTCGTTCTTCGCCATCGCGATTGCGGCCTGGTTGTCAACGTGAAGGACGGTGGGGTCGATGAAATCGCCGAAGAGCTCCCCCATAAATTGACGGATCCAAATCGCCTCCTTTGTTGCGCGCGTCATCGCAATGTACTCGGCCTCGGCGGTCGAGAGCGCGACCGAAGTCTGCTTCTTCGCGCTCCAGCAGATGGCTCCGCCATAGAGGGTGAAGGCGTAGCCCGACATCGAGCGCCAGTTGAGCACTTCAGAACCCCAACTGGAGTCTGAGTAACCAACGAGGCCGGCGCTCGTACGGCCGAAAACCAGCCGCGCATCGATCGTACCTTTGAGGTAGCGAACGACGCGTTTGGCTGCTTCCCAGTGGACGCGTCCCGGGTTCGATAGGAACTGGGAGAGGACGCTCACCGCATACGCGATGTCTGGACGGGTGCCGTTTGCGATCCACAGCAGAGAACCGACGACGGCGCGATATGGGACATTTCGCATCTCGTCCTTCTCTTCCTCAGTGGATGGGCAGAACTCGCGGCCAAGGCGTGCGCCGGGTGCGAGTGGAGATGGCGCCGGTTTCGCGTTCTCCAGACCTGCGAGAGCCACGACGGCATGGATGTACGATTCCTGTCCGAGGGAAATGGTGCCGGCGGCGCGGTCCTGCTGGATTGTTGTACCCAGATAGTGGGTCGCGTCGCCGTTAATTTTGAGTGGAAATTTTGCGTTGAGATCCTCCTCGAGTTTCACAAGAGCATCGAGGTTGTCGCCGGTGGTAATCGGGTCATCAACGTGGATCCCTATGAAAGTGTGCTCGGTGTCCGTGATACGGAAGAAGACGGCGTGGTCTGCTTCACTGCGTGTGAAGTCGAGCTCGTCAACGAGGTACTCGCTGACGGTGTCGTACCAGATGCGCCCAGCCTCCTTTAACCCGTAGAGAGCTTTGTGAAGCCTCCAGATGTGCGTTGCGCGGGGAGTGTCTGGTGAGTCGAATCCTTCTGGTTGTTCGACATAGATCGGCTCTGGGAGGACGCCGTTGAGGTAGGCTCCTTTGAAGTCGCATTGGCGGACGTGCCAGCCATGGTGCGCTGCAACGGCGAGTAAAATGTTGCGGGAAGTGGGCTTGAGCACCGGAGCGAAAGTTTCGGCGTGAAAGCCGAGAGAGTCTTGAAGGTCGCCGCGCACGCAGATGCGTGCCTTGCGCTGCTTGACGTCTCCGGTCTCGTCCGTCTTGTTTTGGTACACCCACTTGAGCGGAAGAACGGGAGAGTTACGCGCTTCATCACGCGTTACGATGCTGTAGGTCTTGTGACCCTCCAGCGTGGTTACTTCCGTCTCCATCGCTGCCTCCCACTCTGGCCAAATCTCGCTCCTCTGGGCATGTCGAAACGAACGCGGGACGACGGCGGCTGCGTACGCAACGGATGCGCGTGGCTTTGCGCTTTCGTCTGGGACTTGAAGACCCCGGGCGTACTTTCTGGCTCCGCCGGTTATGCCCTCTCCGCCTTGCAAGCGGCGTATATATTCCGACGGCTTGCGAACACAACGGCTAGGCTCCTCCCCCACGTCGCTAGCGGCCTCGGATGCATCTGCTCTGTCCGGGTCGTCTGGCGCGACGTCTTCCACCGTGAAAGTCGGCGTTTCGGTCGGAGGATCTGTGGGACGTGCAGAGGGTTCAGGGATCGGTGTAGGACGCTCAGGCAAGGTTGGAGGAGGTGAGGTGGAGGTGGGATTTGGCTCTGAGGTGCGTGCGCTTCCATTCTGCGCTATTTTCCCATCTGTTTCTTGCGTATCCGGCACGGACACGTCCCCTCGCTCGTCTCCCCCTTAAACTCGGACCCATCTTCGAAGCGAACGTTTCGCTCGACGGTGATGGTGCCCTTCGTCGGCCAGTACACTTTGTGGCCGTCGGGGGTCTCGATGCTTGGCCCTACCCACACCGCCTCTACTCCGCGCTCGTCGAGCTTTGAGCCGCCGTACACGCGCACCCATACCTTGCACCCGAATCGCCGTGCGCGACTCAGATCGGGTTTTTCGCCTGTGACGACTTCGTACAGCGATTTCGGCGTGGTTTTCTTCGTCGGCGTGCGGTTGCGTAGCCAGACGACGTAGAGTACGGCGAGGCCCCAAAACGATTTGGGGAGCCTGCTCGCGAGTAGGAGGGCGCGCATGTGCCCTGCGATGGTGCCGTTTAGGCGTTCCGAGGCGCCGTTGAGCTGGGGTGTGTCGTGGGGGGTGAGCTGGCGCTTCGTTCCCTTCGATGCGAGGTGCTTGTCGAAGAGGCCGCCGGTATATTCCTTTCCGCGGTCACTACCGAACGTCTTGATGTCGACGCCGTGCTGCGTCTTCATCGTGGCTTCGCATTCGCGGTAGTGCCCCAACGTCTCCTCCTCCGTCTTTCCTTTCTGGAGGTAGACATATGCGAGGTCGGAATGGTCGTCGAGGAATGTGCCGTAGTACTTGAATCCCCCCCTTGCCGTGACGCGTGCTGGTCCCCAGAGATCTCCAGATACGAAATCGCCGGTGCTCTTCGAGCGTGGGTCGCGCCGCTTTTTAGAAATGCGAAGACCCTTCATTTTAGCTCGAATGCATACCTCGCATTGGACAACAGGTGTCGTGAGGTCGACTTCGAAGCCGAGCGCTGAGCCGTTGCGCGCCATCGTCTCGATGGTGCTGTGCGCGATGTGACCAAGTCGCTCGTGAGCTTCGGTACGCGTGAGGGGCTTGCACGCAGATTTCGCATGCGCGCGTGTGGCCGCTGCCGTGGTGTGCTCTGGACGCCAAGTGGTCAGCGGGTAGACACCGTCGCGCTCAGCGACGCGAAGGATTACTTTGCCCGTCTTTGAGTCGGTGAGTACGCCATACCCATCTTCAGCGTTGCTGAATACGAGACCGTGCTTTCGCAGGCGAGTGAGGGAAATGAGGCCGGTGGTGCAGGATTCGAGATAGTATGTGTTCGAGAGCGTGAATGTCTTCTCAACGTCGCCGTCGTTGCATGTGAACTCCACTGTACCAATCTGCGTGGCGTATTCGATTCCGGATGCGGTCTCGATGCGATACGGCTCGCACGGCCGCATATCGACGAAATTCGCTGTGTTTCCGTCGTAATGCTGCGAGGCGCCGGTGTCGAGGAGACGGATGGATTTCCCGCTGGATGCGCGAAGTGCTCTGTCGGGGATGGCTGCGGCGACATATGCGTGGTGTTCGCTCGCTTCGGATGACTTCTCCTCCGCTGCTGCTGCCTTGCCTTTCCCCTTCGTGGATCCCTTGTCCTTCTTCGGAAGCGGGATGCCTTCCATGTCGCCGCCCGGTTTGCGGCAAACCTCCTTGGTATGGCCAGTATACGAGCAGTTGGTGCATTTCGGCTTCTTCGCCTGCTGCGGCTGCTGTTTCTGCTGCTGCTGCTGCTTGTGGCGCTCAAATTTCGCTGCCATGGCCTTCGCCTCCTCGCGCTTGCGATTCGCCTGTGCGACGTCGAACTGGATCGCCTCCTTGAGTTGCGCGCGCACTACGTCAAAGTTGAGTGCAGCGCCCATCGTCGCGGCTGTGGTAACAGTGGTAAGGATGGTAGAGCGATATGTGGAGGGCATGGCCTTGATGAGAAATGCGGCGTAGACGTCGTCGGGGAGCTGTCCGCCGGCGCTGATGTACTCATTTCGCTTCTTGATGAAGCGGTCGATGACGGCGAGCACATCTTCGTCCTCGTCGCCAGTGCACTCAATGCGAAGAAGATCAACGAGAATGTCAACCATACCAAGGACGCTCTTGTTCTCATAGAGCGCGCAGAGCGACGACCAGAGTTTGTGGACAGGACGGATACCAAGGAGCTGTTGGTGGACGTCATCGGGCCAAGAATTGGTGAGTATGCTCGCAATAGCTGCTTGCTTCTGCAGGTACTCATCCATCTCGTCCTCGTGCGCTTCCATAGCTGTCTCGTACGCGTCCTTCTCGGCCTTCGCGGCGTTCTCCTTGAGGTCGGCAGGCTTGGCGGGCGGTTTTACACGACCCATCAAGTGCTTGCGGAAGCCCGGTTGGCCAACCAGAAACTCGGCCATCTTCTCCTTGTAGGAGACGAAGTTTGCTCCCCCTTGAGCTAGCTTCGGGGGTGGCGTGTTTTCCTGTCGCGCTGGACAGTCCGAGTTCTGATGCCATGCCGGTTCGGGGTTCCTTAACCTGTTAGCGTAGTGCCTCAGTTACGGAGCAAGAGGTAACTCTATTAATATGTCTAGTACCTGTTAGCGTAGTCTACAGGATAGTCAGTAAAGTAAGTATCGAGAGTAGATATATCCACGTACGCCTCAGTTACGGAGCAAGAGGTAACTGAGGCTGTGTACTGTACCGTAAAATTATGAAGGAGTTACGTGAATGAGTGAATTGGGATGACGGGATGAATGAATGTATGTATGAGATAAAAGATAAGATATTACCGCTAACAGAAAGTTCGTTCTTTGATTATTGATAAGATTTGAATCGAAGGAAATCCCTGTTAGCTGGAAGAACCTTTGAGGATTGAGCTATTGCATAGGGAGTGAACAAAGGGCCATCCGGGTCCCTTCTTTTGTTTCATTTGGCGTCTAGTACGTGCAACAGTGAGGCTCGTGCCCTAACCAAGTTAGCGGGGTGATTTAGTCTGAGTACAGTGTTCTACATTCATTCTTTCAGATATTGGCCTGTAGTTGCGCCTCATCCTCTCATGCCTTACACGCTCATATGCCTACACCTTTTACCACATCTTTAAATATCTGTTGTGATATTTTTATTGCTTGGTACTGCACCTATTTCTGTGCTATATTCTGATTTAGAGACAATTCAACATGTTCTTACCCTGTGTACTGTTCCCCACCATGATATGAATCTCATTTGATGTACATAGTCTTCTCTTACAAGCAAGCTAATTCAACATTTTATTAATGTGAGGTGGAATTGTTGAGAACCACAAGAACTGTACAGGAGTAAAAATCAAGCACAGAAATTTGTGATGGAGATTAATCAAAAGGGGTGCAGATGGTGGACAGAGGCCCTAATCTCTTAGATTCATTCCAAGCAATTCTTTTTAGGTCCTAAACTCGTCGGCCCTCAGGGTGTAGCACTGCCACCTTCCCACGACCCTCGGAGCAGGGTTGATCTGGCCATATCGCCGATGGTCGTCCCTTGGTGGAATCATTGCATTTAGTTGAACAGCGGCACAAATTCATTATTTTCAGGTCACCTTGATAATTCAAACGTGGACATTCAAAGAGTTGTGTCTGCTCCATATGCAATAAGGAGCTGCTGGATCTCTTGTGTCCGTGCAGCTAGGAAAGCCGTCCGGAACTCGCCGCCTTCCAGTATGAAGTTAATAATATCTTCTTTGACACAAAAAAGAACCTCACCCCGAGCATTTACGTCTGCTCCGTTCTCAACAAGAAGTTGTACGACCTCTGGGTGTCCAGCATACGACGCTGCTTGGGGAGCCATTCCGTACTCGCCGCCTTCAATTGCCTCATTATTGATATGAACCAAGAGTCGCCAAACACCAAACCTTGGGCATTTGGGTCAGCACCCGCGGCAAGAAGCATCTTAACGATTTCTAGATGTCCGGTTTCGGAGCCCGCCTGGAGCGCAGTTCCGTACCTACCGCCTTCCAGGATCATGTCAGTGCCATGATCACCGCATCAAAATAGCCCTACCTTGAACATTGGGGTTCGCCGCCCTCTGAAGAAGAAACTCGACGATCTGCACATATCCCGAATCTGAGGCTGCTTGAAGCGCCGTTCCATACTTGCCCCCTTCCAGTACTTGTCAATGTGGCAGCTTGCAATTGAAAGGGACTCCCACCTTGCCCGTTTACGTCTGCACCCTTCTCAACAAGCAGTTGGACAATGTCCAGATGTCCTGAATCTGACGCTGCTTGGAGTGCCGTTCCATACTTGCCGCCTTCCAGGATTATGTCATGGGAACGTCTTCGAGATTGAAAATGTGCTTACCTTGGGTATTCGGATCTGCCCCACTTTCGAGAAGAAATTTGATGATTTGTAGATGTCCTGAGTCGGATGCTGCTTGAAGCGGTGTTCCATACTCCCCACCTTGCACCTTGCGGTGAGTGGCACGTCTCGCAATCGAGAACACCCACCTCGATCGTTCACATCGGCGCCGTTCGCCACAAGCAGCTGAACAATTTCCAAATGGCCTGAATCCGACGCTACGTGGAGCGCCGTGCCTTCCCCACCTGCTAAAAAAGAGGTTATTGGCATGACCCGGAATCCAAAAACACCCACCTTGACCGTGAACATCGGCACCCTTCTCAATCAGCAGCCGAACAATGTTCAAATGTCCTGAATCCGACGCTGCATGGAGCGCCGTCCCATATTCCCCACCTGCTGGTGCCGCATTATTGTAAAAACTAGGAATCGAGAACTCATACCTTGATTGTTCAGGCCTGCCCCGTTCGCAACAAGCAGATGGACAATCTCCAGATGTCCCTTGGTCGATGCTGCTTGGAGGGCCGTGCCGTACTTCCCTCCTTCGGGCAATCTGTTAATGGAAGGTTTGCCAAATTGAAATGGCCTCACCTTGAGAATCGACCTTGGCTCCCGTCCAAATAAGTTGCTGTACGATCTTCAGGTGTCCCGAATATGATCCTGCTTGAAGCGCCGTTCCGTATTTGCCCCCTTCCAGTGTGATGAATATCAATGACATGTACTCAATAGCGAAATATCCTCACCTTGAACATTGACCTCTGCCCCCTTCTCAATAAGCAACTTCACGATTTCTTGATTTCCTGCGAACGACGCTGCTTGGAGTGCTGTGCCGTACCAGCCACCTTACAGTGCCATGTCAGCTAGATTTCGTCCCAATCCAAAGAACCCCCACTTTGTATATTAACCTCTGATCCGATCTCGGGAAGCTGCTTGACGATTTCCTCATGGCCTTCATGCGACGCCGATTGGAGTGCGGTCCCGGACTTTGTACCTTTAAGCGAGTGCCAGTGAGCGACATGTACTCGTGATTGAAGGAAATTCTTGCCTTGGGCGTTCAGGTCGGCTCCGTTCGTAATAAGCAGCTTCACGCTTTCCAGATTCCCCGACCACGCCGCCGCTTGCAGCGCGGTCTCGTACTTGCTACCTCCTAATGCCGAGAGGCCTTCGAATTTCATGTCAATGGAATGTCACTATAATCGATAAACACCTCCACATTGGACATTTACGTCTGCTCCGTGGTCAAGAAGGAGCCGGAGAATTCCCAGATTTCCCGAGTGTGACGCTATTTGGAGTGCTGTCCCGTACTTGGGGTCTTCGATTGCGCGTTTAGACTACCATTCAAACGCGGACAACTATATCACTCACCTTGAATATCGGGGTCAGCTGCGCTGTCAAGTAACAGTCGGGCCACCTCAAGCTCTTCGGCATCTACTGCTCTGTGTAGTATGTTCATATCCTCGGCGACTATTTTTTAACTTCAGGACTTGCTCGATATTGAACGACAGTCTCACCCGTGGTCATCGGATCTGCTCCGCTTTCAAGAAGGAGCCTGGCAATGTCCCAACGCTCCGGGGCCAATACTGATGCCTGAAACGCCGTCCGCTGTGCACCATCTGAGCGCATGAGTTAATGGGATGTGGAATTCGAGAGCTTGTACACGTACCTTGGATATTTGGGTCTGCCCCCCGTTCAATAAGCAACTTGACGATTTCCAGATGTTTGAAATAGGACGCCACTTGGAGTGCCGTCCCATACTCGCCACCTTGAAATGCCATATCGGTGACATGTCTCGCAAATGAAAATGACTCTACCTTGAGCATTTGGGTTAGCTCCCTGGTCGAGAAGTAGCCGCAGGACCTCCAGGTGTCCGAATCGTGACGCCACATGGAGCGCCGCCCCGTACTTCCGACCTTAAGGTTATTTGTGAGTCACATGGCCTGCAATCGAAGGATCTCGTCACCTTGGACGTTCACATCTGCTTCCCTCTCAATGAGCAGCTGGACGATTTCCAGCCTTCCAGAACTCGATGCCGCCTGGAGCGCAGTAGCGTAATCGCAGCCTTCAGGCGTCGGGTTAGTTGTGCAGCCTCAGCGAAATCGACTTACCAGAAGCTTCAGCGTTTGGGTCTGCTCCATTGTCCAGAAGCAGTTGGACGAATTCGAGGTTTCCCGACTGAGACGCTATTTGGAGTGGTGTCCCGTACTGGTCGGCTTCTCGGGAATTTAGTGGTTTGTCTCGCAAACGAAAGGAGATCCTCACATTTCAAATTCGGGGAAACCCCTTTCTCAAGAAGTAATTTGATGACATCAACCTCCATCGCAATCGACGCACTGAGGAGTACATTTGTATCATCACCGACTTTCACGTACTGTGTGTCAGTACTTATTCGACAGGACATGTGCTCTTACCTTTGGTTTCCGGATGGGAAAGAAGGAGCCGGGCGATATCCCAACGCTCTCGTTTCAATAGCGATACCTGGAGTGCCGTCCGGTGAGTACCACCTTGAGCAGGAGAGGAGTAAGTAGAAGCCTCGGGAAATATTCTCAGGTACTGCGCTCGCCTTCAATATTTGGGTCTGCTCCCCTCTCCAGAAGCAGTCTGACAATTTCCGTACTACCCCCGCGCCGCTGCTTGGAGTGCCGTCTCGTATTTTCCACCTACGATTACGATCAATAGCGCCTCTACGATTGCATGCCAGTCCCACCTCGAATATTTGGCATGGCTCCATAGTCTAATAGCATGGCAACCAATTGCTTGTCTGACCGGGATGATGCCAGTTGCAATGCGGTAGCAGAATCGCAATCTGAAACGGAAGGTTTAGTATGTCGAAGATTGCGAGAAACAGGTATGTACTCTCGACCGTTGTGTTGACATCGGCACCGTTCCTCACGATTGCCCGGATCGTCTCCGAGGTGGCATTCTCTTGGATAGCATTCCGTAGCAATTCCGTATGCTCCTTCCGGCGCCGCTTCTCTTGGCGGGAGAGAACAGTCTCGAACAAATCGCGCAACGGAAGTACTAGTAAAAGAATCGCAAGAATTTGACCAAAGGTCCAGAGAGCTTCACCGGGGCTTTGTAACCCTCGATTGTGTCGAAGCGTAAGTTCAATGTCAACCAGGAATATGACATTGATTGCAAATAGAAGAACCATGCCAATGACTGTGGGCACAATGCTCGGAGTTTTGGGCTCGGGATGCGGGTTACGACTTCGGTGCCACCTCTGATAGGTCAGGAAGAGACTCAAGAACAAACCCATCGGAAGGATCAAATTCATCCCAGGAGTGAGGAACAAGACATAAATCACAATCGACCAGGTGCGCAGCTGGCTTGATCCAAGACGAACCGGCTGGCCCAGAATAATGGTAGAAATTGGGCAGGTGCTGGCACTTCCAAATGAAGCTGGGTTGCTCCAGAGCCAAATCCCGAGGCTCGCCATAAGCGACAGGTGGAGGGAGCCGAGGACGAGCACTATTTTCCGGAAGATGCGTCGGATTGGCGATCTCCAGTGAGGAACTGTGTGTTTGTGATGAAAACCCCATTCGCTAACATGTCGCGGGTAGGGATCGGAACAGCCCGGAATGGGGCTGCTATATAGTTGACAGGTGGCGGGGAAGGTTTTTCTTCACCCGTTTGACGCTCGTTTATACGGGACTTTGTACTACGGCAACAAATGACATTCCTTGTGTTCTGGATTTGGTCTGGCGGGATCTGGGCTGAACGGCTAACTTTAAAATATGGGGCACAGTATGAAGCAGCCAATCATTAATATTTGAATTTTGCTGTTGTACATTCCACAGCCCAGCAGACTCTGCTCCCCCCCCCCCTAGCACCGCAACGTACAGAGATGTAGCACCCGGTTGCTCTATCGATGCACGACACGCAGCAGAGAGCCATGCCTCATCTGGCTGCTGCTTCCCCCGCTACGCAGTGCACACCCACTACACGCTCGTAGAAAAGCTCCACAAGTGTTCGTATCACGCATCATGTGCTGAGAGCATTCCTCATCACTCCCATCGCACCCCCGGGCTATGCTGGGGGATACGTGCACGCGGTGTGGGGGTAATGGGATGAAGACGGGTATCCCGCTCGGTAGCAGGCTGCGGGTATGCCCACACCCCTTTCTGCAGTGGTGCCGCATGTTACAATGACAAACACCCGAGCGTCCACAAGTCGGTATGATGACAAGGGATTGGGGAGTGCAAGGTATTAACCGTTCGTCAATGAGGTTGAATAAAACACTAGGAGAGGTACAGAATAAACTACGACTAGGATATGACTATATACTGTTCATTGTATCCACTCATTGTAACTATCGTCAAGTTGAACCGTAAGAAATACCTTCCTAATAAGTAAACGTGAGTAAAGACTATTATCCGAGCATAAGGCTTCGGCGTGGTAAACATTCGTAAATAATACTATGCTACTATATATAAACTAAATGAAGTGTCTATGTGTTGCTTCCATCTGTTCCAAGTGTGTTCTTACCAAGAACATGCCATAGTCCATAAGGCTATTAGTAAACACCACATGTATGCAGTGTGTCCATGTAAATATAACTGTTCATGCGTGTAGCATGTGTTCAGACTTGATCGTACCAACTGATCGTTCATGTATAATTAACTAACCCGATTCATCGGTAACTTCTTCGATCGTCAGGAGGCGGGATGGTGGTGTCACATGAGAGGCGCTATCACGTGGTTCGTGATAAGATAAAAACACTCGAATCGTGACACCGCACCACATTGTATATCATGAATGGGTGCACCATATACCACCCGGCACCTCATCGGGAGTGCACAGCACAGTCTGGTCCACGGAGTTGATGTCAGGTGTATCAGACCAGCACTGTGTATACTGGTCCATGATGAATAGTGAGTGTAGGGACGTGCGGCGGCAAGCTTGGATATCTGAAATTTGGGTCAGCATAGTTGGTCTAAAGAAGATCTGAGAAAGATGCACATGATCAGACATGTTCCCACTCCACATGTGCAGTAGCCCCAGCACTTCTGTGGAGCCCGCGTAAGATCCAGCAGCATATTGCATGGTGCAAATACTGTGAGAGCGGAATTGGCGAGTTGCAACAGACCGAGGAAGAGACAGCACCAATGATAAAGAACAAAGAGAATCAGTTCTCATACACCTGTTGTGTCGCCTTCGGTGCGAACAAACACGAGATCTTGGCCCCACAGTCCCATTTTCATCCACAGATATGCAGCAATTGTGTATGGTAGGTAGGTAGGTATATTCCGGTGTGGTCCTGTTAAGAAACAGCTGGGGTCCGTACTACATATAGGGTGTCTAATGTATGCTACGGGTACTCACAGCCTTCAGCCACTTGATCACCTGAGTAACCAGTTGTCCCCAGGGTCGTATGTCCTCCAATGTTGAGTACAAGAAAACAAGTTGTCATTCCACTGCATGGTAAAGGTATCCGGCCGGTTTAAAAATCTCGCACGCACTATAAACTGCAAACATGTCAAATGTCAACTTTGCGAGGCTTTGTGTTACATCGAAATTGTGGCACTGAACAAGGGCGAGGAGGAATACATCGACGGAGCTCCAAACTCGAGGGAAGTCTGGGAGCAGATTGTAAACCGCTGTCAGAAAATCCCTGCGCAAGAGAACGAGCTCCGGTTTGGCCATGCACCCCAGTAAAGCGTGACTCTCGGTTTCAACTGCCAAAAGGCAAAATCGACAGAACCCCAATTTCGGGGGGCTCTCGATATCGCTCCTTGTAACACAGGACCTCTACACTGAGTCTATGTGCAGACAGGTAGAGACGAGTCAGCACCTTGCGATGAGCCGGGACCGGGATGCGAAGATAATGCCGCAGTTTAACTGGCATTTGGACGAAATTACCATCCTCGTTGTGTTCCAGTAAGCCCTGTATCAGGGGGAGGTGTGAGGAGTACTGGCTGGTCAAATCCCCGAGCCATTTCTCGCATGCCCCCCTGAGAGCCTTTCGAATGTTGGTGACGGAATCCACAGTTATATCCCCCGTGAGTTCGACAGGGACCGGCAGGGACTGAAGAACAATCTTCAGGTCAGAGATCCAGCACGGGTACCCCGCGGCGGCAAGAAGCTGTGAGTCCGAGTACTCAGTGTTCGCGAGAGGTGAGAAGATATATAAGATAACCCAGGGCCAGAATAGCACGGCGGTAACATAGTGGAATGACACCTGTTTCCGTGAATAAAATGGATAGGATGGAATGGCTGTGGACACCCAGTAAGCGAGGGATGAATTCGTTCTGCACCTCCGTGAGCTCCATTAGGTGTCCTGCGACGACGTCGAGTGACACCTCACATCCAAATGTCAGATGGGGGTCAATGCGAGCCATGTACAGCTGAATGCCTTCCGCCGGCGGCAGGCAGCCGATCATGGATTTCATCGTGAATGTCGTATTAGCCACAACCCTAGCCTTGGATGCTTTTTGGTGTAGTGAGCAGCGAAAATATCGCGGTCCACCGACGTGAAGATCAACCCCACAAATTTGTAGCTCTTGACGAGTTGGATCGGGGAGTTACCCACCAGCATCACAGGAATCGAGCGGGGCAGTTCGCCAAATATCATACACTCTGTCTTCGTCACGCTGATGACCATAAAAGTCACCCTGCACCATCCGAAAAATAAGTCGAGCTTCCGTTGTAGCCCAGCCGCGGACGTGGAAAAGAGCGCGACATTGTCTGCCTGCTCCAGATGCGAAACTGGCCGTCTGTTGAGCATAATGGCATCGGTGTCGGGCCCAAAGACATCTGCCAGATCTGCAAAGTATATGTTCCACAGAATGGGTGATGCGGTGTCTCCTGTCAGCACGCCAATCAAGGACTTGAATGTGTCAGTAAGGTCGGACCCTTGGCGAACGACTGTTTGGACAAAGAGAGAGCGGTCTAGAACCGAGTTCCGATGTGATACTTGGCACAGGTTTGACAGCGGCACCGTCAGTGATGTGTACTCGGGTTGTTCGGGTCATATTCCCGAACTCAATGAGCACACCCAGTTCTGCCTCATTTTGTCTTGTCCGGTGTCGCAAACCGATTCTGAACCGTACATATCTTTTGAATAGCACGGCCGTGTGTCCTGATGAAAGTTTGGAGTTCTAAGCAGTGAAGAAGATGAGGAAGCAAAAATAAAAGTACACCAAATAATCCTACAGAAGCTCAGGACTTCGCAGGATCAGGGAGGAATTGATGAGGAATCTAAAAATGGCCGAATTTTGCTGGCCATACTTCCGACTTTAAGCCCACCTTGTTGGTTTTCGGGTTGAGATAGACAAGCCGATGAAGATGTGATACTCAGAATGCCAAATATTCCAAGAACGAGCAAATGTGAGCGGAAAGAATATCCATCATTAAATATACTCCGAGAATACACAGCACATATGGAAGAAATGGAGAAAACTGGAGGCACTTTCGTACACACCCAGTACACACCATATCCAAAATTTAGAACAAACGAGTGAGAATTGGGACCAGTATAAAATGTAAAAAGCAGCAATGAATGAGGAATCTAACAACGGTCCAGTTCTACAGGCCTTACTTCTGTGTTCGAGCCCATCTTGTTGGTTTTCGGGTTCGAATAGACACGCCAATTGATATGAGACACTCAGAACTCCGAATATTCTGATAATGAAGAAATGCGGAAGGAAAGAACGCCCATCACTCAATATGCCCTGATCACCCATCACACCCAAGCGAGAAATGGGAGAAATTGGACGCAGTTTCCCACACATCTAATGCACATTATAGCCAGAAATTAGGGGAAACAAGCCCGATTTGCGACCGGTATAAAATGTAAAAGGCATCAGCAGCTGCCATGACTGCCTGAATTGGATGTGTCCGTAACGCTATGGACTCACACTGCATTTTGACAGTTTCTGGACCCAACTTAGCCGAGATATGACGAGCCGGTCCCGAGGCACCTCGCGACCGGCTCGTCATATCTTGGCTAAGTTGGGTCCAGAACCTGTCAAAATGCAGTGTCACTCAAAGGTTCAATGGTCCAGGATGAGCACAACCGCCATAGATTGTTCCCAATAGTGTTACATATCATGCATATACACTTTTTGTATCTTCTGAGTATTTTTTCCGAATTTCCAATCCTTGCAAGCTGTCGATACAGACCAAATGTTGTTTGGAGATGAGATTTTGGCCGGTGGCAGGTTTGAATTGTGAATAAAATATTCTGGTGTTGTTCTTTTTTGCGCGATTCTTGGATGAACAATACAGGGAGGTTGTGTACACACCCTGATGGAAAACATCACTTGAACAACTCCAGGGTGCGCTTTCAGGGAACGAGATTTTGCGGGGCTCGGAAGATTGGCCATGTCTCCGAGCCAATCGAATTGCCACATCAATATGGGCACTTGTTCTAAAAATTAGGTGCCTGGTGGATCGCGAAGGCTAAGGGCGTCGAAAACGGGTGTATTCATCGATATTAAGTACAATAGATACTACATTATTGCCATTGCTCGTCGCCCTGGGTCTCATTTGAGCCTTCCCTCATTCCAACTAGACCCCTAGCGTCTGAGGACGTCGGGACCGTGCAAGCGGTCCGATGGGAGTGCCGGCGCGCGACAGCGGGACACGGAGGCGTTGACGGGGTGCAAGTAGCGGTGGGGTACGTGATTAGGGTTAGGCACATACACATGCTACAGACGGGCAGCAGTGGGGTGCACGAGGGGCAGTAGCGAAATAAGCGAGCAGCGGGTGTGCGGGCTGCGGCGGGGCGTATGGGCTGTGGCGGGGTACGCATGCAACGGTGCGAGGGGCGCAAGCGAAAGGTATGCATCCAACAGTGGAGGTGATCGACTGGCGGCGGGGTGCACGAGGAGAGACGGTATGTGGCTGGTGTGTAATCAGTAGGGCTGCCGCCCGTTACCGTGACGGCAACGGCCGTCGATTTGACGGCCATTTTTCGCATCCCGAAACCTCTGACGGGACGGGACGGGCAACGGGACGGCCGTGGCAGCTGTGATTACGGTAATGGGTTGGGTTCCAATTCAACTTGCGATTTTGACCCCATCTCGACTCACATATTGGTATAGAATGTCTTACATGTCTTCAATTGACCAGATACATGTTCACCCCTGCTGTTCTTCAGTCTTGGTGCAAGCTTCTGGTGTGTTGAACCTCGGCAATCATGTTTGGTCGTTGCCGATGATCACAACAATAGCCATGCAACACCGATTTCTGACCAACAGATCTGGTGGGAGGGAAATATATGAACTAAATCAGGCGGCTTCCCAAGCATTCAACTGTTTAAACTGGAAATTCCCGCTCAAATGGTCAGTTTAAAACCAGATTCAAATCACCCGTCGAACGGCCGTCACGGCCGTTGTTTGACGGGCCGTAGAGGGAGCTCCAAAATCTCCGACGGGATGGGCACGGCACCCGTTCGACGGGTGCCGTCGAGCCGTCGCGACGGTAACGGGCGGCAGCCCTAGTAATCAGCGGCGAGATGCGCGAGCAGCGGTGGGGTGTGCGAGTAGCGGTGCGGTGTGCGAGCAGCGGTGCAGTGTGCAAGCAGCGGCCGGAGAACTAGCAAGCAGCGGTGGGCCCGAATATCGGCGGGGTACGCGAGCGGTGGCAGGATTGGCCAGGAGATAATATTTGAGTCGCCAAAGGTGTTACCCAGGAAGCGAACGGAGACTAGGGACCCGGAATACAGAGGTACGAAGCATTTTTGGCGGTCCCCCTAGCCCGGACAGAGCAGCGGTGCAGCCATTGGTACAGTGGTGGTCGAGGATGAGAGCGATCGAAGGCGACAAGGGGTACCCGCCGGAGAATGCCGAGACACCGGCTAATAGGGTAGGGAGGGTCGAGCAACTCTTATTTCAGTTTTTGGAAAAAGTTTCTAAACCCCTCGAAAACACGTTTGCGATGGTCAGAAAAAAAATGGATTTTTTACGGTAACTTTGGAGGGAGTTTTCGTGTCGTTTCCGAGTATCATGGCGAGATTGACCAAAGTTTTACACCGTCAGTTCGAGGCAAGTCTGAGGTGATGTCCGCCGCCGCCGAGGTAGCAATTCAATGGCTTCGTCCACTGGTAATCAACCTCACCACTCTGAACAGAACGAAACTCGTCGACACTGCAATCTCTGCAGGAAGTGGATCAACTTCGGATCCCGGGAAGGGTGGAGAAGCAAACTGGACGTTCCATGTCGAAAGTGTTGATCACCAGAAGAAATTGAACACGACCCGTTCCAAGCCAATTAATTCCTTCTTTACCCAAAAACCCTTCGATTCCAGCAGATATACTAACACCCGGGTAGATACAGGAGCTGTTACACCTTTCCAAATGAATTTTGCGAGCGCTGCCGACAAGCCGTCGATGAGATCATGGGAAATTCCCTTATGGGGACGGATACGTAATCATTACGTAGGGAGGGAGGGTCTGCCGCCGTCTTATTTCACTTTTTGTACCCCGTGTAGAGGATTTCTCCAGCGGGTACCCCTTGGAAGGCGAAAACCAAGCGAAAACACTGATAAATAACAGGTGCAAATACTCTCCCTTCCCTACCAAATCCTACTTTTGGGAACACATTCACATCCTTCCTATGCTTCCCCAAGCTCTAGAACATGGACTGTAAGCAATCATTTATATCAAACAACGTACCCGATGCTTCAGTGAAGCTGCGCGCGAACCCGGACCAACGACCTTTGGTCCTTTTTAGGCAGGGCGGGCAAGGCACTACCACGCGCCCGGCAACGGCGGGGGCAACGAGGGCGCGCGCACATGCTCGGGGATCATCGGGGATAACCCAAAACATTTCTGGTCTCAGTGATGCATCATGCCGCTGTTCTGTTGAGAGTGAATAATGCATCATGGTGTTGTTCTCCCGAGAACGACACAATACATCACAACCCCACATAGCGCTGAATGTACGTTGCCTTTACCAATCATCCGGGCATGACTGAGATGATGCAGCCTGGCCCGTCCACGTCTACGGTCTTACGGAGCACATTCATATTATAATGTTGCCATTGGCGTTGGCATAATGGAGATATGGGACGCGCGGAAGGTCCGCTTTGCAATCGCCCGGGTGAGCGACTTTTCGTACCGCGATGTTAATCAGGCTCTCCTGACGGGTACCAGGCTTCTTTGGCGGCGGGCAGAAACATGTCCAAGGCGCAAGCATTGGCACCGGGGTCTAGTAACGTCGTCAGGCTCTTGACCAGACAAGCTCAAGTCAGTTCCAGGAGCAAGACGATTTGGCGGCCACGAGTGGAGATCCGGTGAAGATTTACAAATCAGCCCATACGTAATTTGTCAGGCCGAGGGTCGTGACTAAGTTTCTAGTCGATGATAGCTCGCGCCATTTGAACGCGTTCTCCATCGATCACGATATATAAAGAGGTCTTCCCTGGTCCTTCAGAGCAATAATCCAACACACCTCATTGAATCTCGAAATGTCCTCATACAAGTCTTTCGCAGTCATCGGAGCCGGGGCGATTGGCCTTCCTATCGCCGGCGCTCTTGCTGCTGCCAAGGACGTCTCCGTTGTTTTACTGTCGCGGCCGGGCTCCTCTGCCAAGACAGTGCCTTCTAGCGTCAAGGTCGTCCAAGTCGATTATAACGACGCCGCAGCAGTGGCTGCCGTATTCAAGGAGCACAAGGTCGATGTTATCCTCTCGACCATCACGACAGCTGCCTCTGCCGCACAGAAGTCACTAGTGGATGCGGCTAAACTTGCAACAGTCAAGCTGTTCGTGCCCTCTGAGTATGGATTGCCGACCGTGGGCTATAATGATGGTCCTATGGGAGAGAAAAATCAGATCGCAGGTAAGACGTTGATTCTCATCATCTTGTAATCTTCCGTTTGAGACTCAACCTTTCGCCAGCATACTTGAAATCTTCCGGCATTCCCTCGACGAGGATTTTTGTGAGTTATGAATGAATTATGTATATGCCTCAACACCATTGACCTCTTTCTAGGTTGGACTCTTCACTGAATACATCCCGTGGCTCGTTGACTATTCGAACGGTGGTAAATTCAAAGTCATGGGCAAAGGCGAGGCACCCGTATCTTTCACCTCTGTTCCGGATATTGCTGGTGCGTTGTCGATTTTTGGGCTTGAGATTGGCGATGATAACAAAACTTTCAGGATTTGTCGCATATGTATTGACGAACCTTCCCTCCTCTGAGCTGGAAGATCGTATCCTGCGGTTGGAGGGCGAACGATCGAGCTTTAACGTCATCGCAACGCAGTTCAAGACCTCGATCGAGCACGTTGACAGCATCACTGGGGAGGCGGGTGAAACCAAGACGTCTTTGCAGCGTAAAATGAATGTTGGTGCAGGAAGCACGGGCTGGGATGTGATGAAGAATGCTGAGGGCACAGGGAGAAATGCTGCGGGAAGTGCCAATGCGTTGTGGCCTGGTCACCAATGGAAGAGCATCAAGGAGGTGCACAACCTCTGATTCATCCTCTGGGGCGACTTACGGTAAAATAATACTTGTGAAACAATAAACAGAGCCAGTTGCTCTTACTGTGCTCAGAAGAACCCAGAAGCGTCGGGAGTTTTGAGAATTATTTTAACCCTCAACAATCCCAGCTGCTTAAATACAGCATCAGACAACAGCGTGGTTGAGAAAAAGCAAGCAGTTTGATGCGATATCAGAATCGGCGAAGATTGGCAACAGTCAGTTTCGTTTGTCAGGATATTCTGTCGCCATTCGAACACGTCGGAGCGTGTATAAAGGTTTGTTCTCTGGAACCAAATCCCACCATCCTTCGAAGCTGAGATGTCTACATACAAGTCCTTCGCTGTGGTCGGAGGCGGGACGGTGGGATTGCCAATTGTCAACACCCTTGCTGAGCAGAATGTCTCCGTTCTCCTGCTCTCGCGACCGGCCAGCGTTCAGGTCATCCAAGTCGATTTTAACGATACTACGGCAGTTGCCGCGGTATTCAAGGAACATAAAGTCGATGTCGTGCTTTCGACTGTCGCCCTATTGGCGGTTGCGGTAGGAGGGTCACTGGTGGACGCTGCGAAACTAGCTGCAGTCAAACTTTACCTCCCATCGAGGTACGGGTTCCCAAGTGAAGGTCAGACAGAGGATTTCCACGCAGTCAAGAATCAAATCGTCGATAAGGAAGTATATTGCTCACCTCGCGTTTCGACCAACCTATCCCCAGTGCACTTGAAATCTGTCAACATTCCTTCGACAATCATCTATGTTAGAGTTTGTCCAAATTATTATCGGACCACTCAGTAACTAACTTCCCAGACCGGACTCTTCATCGAATTTATAACTATTTTCCAACCAGGCTTGGGGGGGTCCCCCTATGACAAAAATCGAAAAGGAGGTCCTTTTGTTGCCATTGAATTTCTGACTCTTACGTTGCCCTGCAACTTGGAAGGAACCACTCAGTACTCCTACATTTATTCTGCAGTCGCTCACCAATCCTTGCAGGGTGTCTTATGGTCGTGGCCGTGTTGAGTGCGGCGGGCGCAGCCGAGCCGGCGGTCATGTATTTTAACAGCACAAATATCTGTATTCAGTGCTTGCGTGAACAAATTACTTTTGAATACCTGTATTTGTTCTTCGGTAAATCCTGAATTGCAGTTTGCATTCTACACTTTTGCTGGAGCAAAGCGAAGGCATGTCTTGTATTTTCACTAAAGGACTTACCCACAGCAAGCACAAATATCTTGTATCACTCCTTGGGATAATTCATGCTGGAGGGGGGTTTTTGGAGCTCACCTCCGTCACTTGACCGTGATTGATCAGCCCGAACCAGTTCCCTGAAGCCTCCAATGTTTCTTATTCTTACTCGGTACTATAGTTTGTTCTTCAATGGAAAGAGCCATATACTCAGCTTCCATGCTCAAAAGAACAATGGTCAGCTGTTTCTTGGAGTTCCAAGTGACAGCTCCCACTGCAAACATGGAGATATAGCAGGTGAAGGATCGGCGAGTTTCCATGTCATTTCCCCAATCAACTCTGAGAAAAGTTTGACAGCTTGTGATGGGATCAGAAGAGTACATGATTCCAAGGTGGGTAGTGCCACGAAGGTAGTGGAAACATGCTTCACAGGAGGTGGATACTTTTTCTATCCCACTCTGTGCACAAGTTGCGAAACGGCAGACAGCCTATCTGAATCTGATTTTGCAGGAAAGGGACGGGAAGGACATGGTGCACCAGGCGGAGGACCTGCTGGACGACGATGTGGAGAAGGAGGGGCAGGTGCGGCCGGAGCATGTGCTCAAGAATGCGCAGGCGGTGATGGACAAGCATACGACAAAGCTGGATGACCATCATGCGTTGTTTGGGGGGGTGTTGATTTGGGGCGGATAAGTGGGTTGGTGGCGACGCTGTTTTCGTTCGTGTTTGGTTTTTCATTTGGGTGATTCGGTGGAGGGCGGAACGTGTAATGGGGGAAACTCGCGGTGGTGTGTGTATTGTTTGTACGCTGTGTCGATGTATCAATATCTAGATGTACACGGTGTGTAGGTGTATTTCTGTGCTAGGGTGTATAGGTACAGATGGACCAAGCATTTTATAATGTGGTTCAGTCTTGGGTTCGGCACAAGGCACAGAGGAAGTCGGAAAAGAATGAATCCCACGCATACTTGGTGTGACGTAAAGTAACCGGATATTACCGGATTTGTGTATATCTGAGGTATCGTTTGGTGTGATATTTGGTTTCTTTGTGCACAATGGAGGGTGTCCCTTTCCTCGTTAAATTGAGCAAAAAACCCAGGGAATTTTAGTCGGCCACCGGGCAGAATGTTGATGGAATTCTGATTTGTGTGATCAGCTGTCATATCCTACTATTTTTAATTTATTTCTGGAGCGGGATGTAAAGCCCCTGCAGTTCTAAAACTTATTGTACCGTTACCTACCTATTATTAGTCTCCCTTGGGGTGTTCAAAGTGTTCAATATGCCATCAAAATCAGCCCGGAGGGGACAAAGCTCTGATTTTCGGATATTCACACTATATGGGCTACATCATCCTCAGCACCTGAGCTGTATACCTCCAGGACTCAAAAAATACAGTAGATCGCAAATATGATCCACAAATTTGGAGTGACCCAGTTTTTTGGGCTGTTTTCACCGAAAATCCGGTTACTTTGTGTCACACCAAGTACTGTATGCCAAATTCCTTCAATACTTTTCGAGATCTATGCCTCCGGCCACAGATTCATTTTTAATGGCGTCGCCACAGTGTGCCTGCCCCTCTTCACCTTGGTTGCTCAGCGCTCCCTTGAACGATTTCACGGCGGGGGGTAGGTTCACCGACGTTCAATACATGCACAAATGAGCGTCACCTCAATCCCCTTGACGAGGCTTCGATTTCAGACCTACTGGACATGTAAGGCTCATTGTTGTTGCTCTGCATCTTTTTTTTTTTTTTTTTTTTTTTTGGATCTGCTGCTTCCAAGCTCAGCTCCACGGCGCGTCTTGTCGAGCCCCTTGTGCCTGTGGTGTGTAGACCAGCACCATTGTCTTGTGTTCGATCCAAGAATATGTCCATCGCTGAGAAAGTCTGTTCGCCTGTTGGTAGAAGGAGGACCCGCTCTCTCCCGATAACGGACGGATTACTCGTGATATGCAACAATTACTGCTATTTGCGGAACATAAGGCGCAGGCAGTTTTTTTCCGTTTTGGGCAGTTTTGTGATCCCAGATTTCTTTTCGCTCTAGCACGCTCAATTCTCGCCTGTTTGCTTTGGAATATGGTGTGTTCGATTCGTAATGGTCGACGACAGTGCGTGAGAGCATGGATTGAATTTTATGACGCGTATCTTCCCCACTGTGTGAAATCGGTCGGATTTCAGCTGTTTGCCCTCCCACAACTGGGTGGGTGCTCGGAGCTGTCCAGAACCTTGTCACAATACACTCACCACCTCTGCATGATGCAACAATGACTTTGATTTAGGATAATTCACTGAGAAACCCTTGAACAAGGAAATCAATCGGTGATGAGATCAGATTTTGAGCGAAATCTGTCAACCCATATTCTCTAGCATGGGATGTCAGGGCATCCTCATTTTTTTTTGGAAATGAGAATTGCAAGAAAGTGCATTGATCCCAAAAGCCAGGTCAATCGCAGAATCACTCATCAATGCCACATACACGGAGAATGTCTGGTGTATCGCCCGAAACCTGCGGGACATAGATCCAGTTGTTGGGAAGTAGAAGTCCAGTCGGATCTATAGTCCAGCGCGAGGAGCCGGCCGGGGCGTAACACACAGAGCCTGGCATCGGAAACTATTAAGTTCACCCCAAATATCTCCAGTAGCAACTGCAATCCTATGTGCTTTGCAGGCAAGCTGCAGACCTTCCACACAATCCCCCTGATTACTTGTTAAGGTCGCTAGATTACCCAGTGCTCCGAGTCGGAGCACAGAGGAATTACATTCTGATGCCAATATCAGTGCACAGTTACACAAATTGCGTGCTTTCTTGTAATCACCAACACAGTTCATATAATATGTTGTTGCTACAATGTAGAACCCAGCTGTAAGCGCTGACATTAGTCATGAGCTTCTCCCCAGCACCAGTACTTACCTTCACCTTCGATATCCCCGATTATGCGAAAATGTTCTATACCTTGCTCTATAGACTTTTCTGGGTCCGGGATGGAGTTAAGCTCGAAATCCTGGATTGCTTCTGTGATGTACCGCCCATGGATTTTGTGATCATCCATTTTGGCCAATATGTCTGGCCGGCGCAGCACGAGTAGTGTGAGACCACGGTTCATTGTCACATTGAGGCAGTTAAGACAGATAATGCCTTGTATGGTCTCTCCCAGCTCTGCAGGATCACAGTCCAATCCATATAGCAGTAGATTGTGCAAATTTCCAAGATTTGAAAACAATTGGGGTATCAAATCAGCTGGAAGTGGGGAGCCTTGTAGCCAGGTTGTCCAGAGTTTGACAAGATCATTGAGATGCCTCCGCAAGGGCCGCACCAGATCCGGTGAGGGTGGCTTAGTGGCTTGAATATATCCTCGGATTGGAGCCAACACTTTCAATCTTCCAGTGTGATCAATGTAAGCAAGTGATGTGCGGACTAATGTTGCTTTGCATTTCCGGATTTCAGGGATTGGTGGTTTGCTTTGTGCTAAATCAATGTCAGAAATGCCATCTGACAGGAGTGCCGTCAAGCTGAGAAGCTCAACTGCATCAGGTGAACATACAATGCGGGGACTGGAAAGGGATAATGTGATTGAAATCTCCAGATTTGAGTGTTTATCATTACCGGCAGCTAGAAGGGCAGTTTTTTCATGTTTCCAATGCTCCAGGGTGGCCTGACACCCCTCAGAGGCTGCAATTGCCGCAACCAGCTGAACCGCAAGAGGGATGTTGTCTGTGATCTCCAAGAGCTGATCAAGTTCCGAATCATAATGAATGCCATCGGCAATTTCAATGAATGTTTGACGGGCAGCAATTGGAGCCAATGGTGCCAGAGGACACAAGAATGGATGAGTCCATTGAACTTTGCCAGGCCTCTCAGCCCCACATAGAGCGATCTGATCAAAAGTTAGTTAGAAGAGATTGAAGGAATCAGAATAGGTCATACAAGAAGCGCAGCGCAACATGTGCGACATCAGTCAACAGTGAAAGGAACTCCTCAACCTTTGTGCGGCCATCTACTGCCTCCCAATGGGTCTCGAAATTGTCCAAGATCACCAAACATGGTGGTCCAATAGCCAACTGGTGGATGACCTCCTTTGCATGCCCCCGGGAGACTTCTAGCCCAAGATGAGATGCAATAGTTGCAACCAGAGAATCATTTGTCCAAACAGAGTCGCATTGGACAAAGTGTCAAATGGGATATTTATCAACCACTTTGGTATTATGAAGGGTCACTACTGCCAAGGTTGTTTTCCCCATCCCACCTGGGCCCAATATTGCAACCCGAGCAGGATCTTTGAGAAAGCTATCAACAAGGGCTTGGAGTTCAGACTCCCGTCCATTGAATATTTTAGGGGTTGCAGGCAGCAAGGAGAAGGAGCCAGAGCTGGAAAATCAGGATGGTAAGTGTAAGGGCAACCTTAAGCTCAGCGCGGGGCGCGGAAACTAGCGGGGGAATCCGAAGAATAAATATAGGTACTACAATACAGGAGCGGAAATACTACGCACCTAGCGGGGGAATCCGAAGAGAAGAAAGGATGAGGATTCCCACGCTAGGCGAAACCTTATATACTAATTGGTAACTACCCAGTAGCACGTGTCCGGAGGTATCTACAATGATCGCGGGCCTGATCGCACAGCACGTGCCAACGAGAGCGGACAGATGTCCCGGGTGGTTTGGCGGTCGGATAGAAGGGCGCAGAAGTGTCCGGAGCGCCGGGCGGAAAACCATCCGGAGAAGCGCCCGAAGCATCCGGAGCATCCGGATTGGGTCCGGATGGAAAACCGTCCGAAGCGGGGGTTCCCCTGACATCACCCCCCCCCTTGGAATTCGGTGTCCCGACGTATAAAGCGGATGGTCCTATCACGCCTCCGGAAGGACAGCGAGTCGAAAGCGGCCGAGGCGATCCGGCGAGGAGTGTTGGGGTAGCGGCGATAGTAGGCATTGATGGCGTCCTTGGCGAAGATGTCAGAGTGCTTTACCCACTTATTGTGCTCCGGACCATAACCTTTCCAGTGCACCATGTACCAGAGGCTGCCGTACCGGACCCGAGCTTCGAGGATCTCGTCGACCTCCCACCTCTCGTCTCCATCCGTCCGGAGGATAGGTGGGGGCTCGTCGTTCCGGGGACGCCCGGGGAACGGGTCCGGCTTCGCAAGCTCGAGTTTCACCACCGGGAAGACCGGGTGGAGCTGGGAGTACCGTGGAGGGAGTTCGAGCTTGTATGCGCCTTTTCCCACAACCTGTACGACCTTGAAGGGTCCGAGCCGCTTATCCGAGAACTTGGGAGACGGGCGCGTCGTTTTGATGTCAGATGCATCCACCCAGACTCGGTCGCCTACCTTGATCTCCGGTGCGGGTACGCGCCGGCGATCGTAGTACAGCTTGAACTCGTCTTTGGCTTTGACGAGCGCGGCCTTGGCTTCGGACACTCCAGCAGCGATTCGGTCACGGAACTCGTTGACCGATTCGTCAGCCGAGCGCATGCCGTTGGGCTCGAAACCCATCCGAGGGAGCCGGCCGGTGTCCGTCATAAACGGCACCTGCTGCGTCGAGGAGTGGACATGGTTGTTGTAGGCGAATTCGGCCGCCGATAGGAGCTCATCCCAGTCGTCCTGTTTGTAGCTCGTGAAGATACGGACGAACTGTTCAAGCTCCTGGTTGACGCGTTCGGTCTGACCATCGGTCTGTGGGTGGTAAGCGGTGGAGGTAGCGGGTTCAATACCGATGAGGCGCCACAGTTCCCGGGTGAACTCAGCGATGAACTGTGGACCCCGGTCGGAGATGTACTTCCGGGGGGTTCCGTGGTGCCTCCACACGTTCCGGTAATATAACTGGGCGGCTCCGACTGCTCCGAGGCTGGTGTGGCATTCGTTGAAGTGGGCCCGCTTACCAAGGACGTCGACAACAACCATGACCGCATCGAACCCGTGCGCCTCCAGAAGCTCGACTATGAAGTCCACCGAGACGGTGTCCCAGCGCTCAGCCGGAATCTCGGTCGGATGGAGCTCACCGTGGGGAAGTCGCCAAAGCGCCTTTGTCCGGTTACATGCGTCGCAGGTTCCGACGTACTGACCGACGTATCGGGACAACTGGGGCCACCAGTAGTTCCGGGAGATTAACTCCAACGTCTTGAAGCGGCCAGCGTGTCCGGCGACCCGCGTGTCGTGGTGCTGCTCCATAATCCGCTGGCGGAGGTCCTTGTTGCGCGGCACAACGATCTTACCGCTAAACAGGAGCAATCCGTCCGAGATCTGCCATTCGGCCGAGCGGGGAGAAGGGGCCTTCCGGTTCTTGAGAAGCTCCCGGGCGACAAGCGCAACGGGATCCTCAAGTTCCGGCTCGGTCGCAAACGCCTTCCGAACGTCGCGCAGGAGGGGGACTTCGGGTCTGTCGACCACAATCCCCTCCATCGCCCGGATCTGGAAAAGCTCCGGCCGAAGGAGCGTAACATCCAAGTTCTCGGATCCGGCACCGTGGTCCGGGCGGCGGGAGAGCGCATCCGGGCGACCCATGAGGCGACCCGGCTGGTGGAACAGGGCGAAGTCGAACCGAGACAGGTACAGGGACCACCTGGCCTGCCGCCGGTTTAGATTCTGCGACTTCTGGAAGTACTCCAAGTTCTTGTGGTCCGTCCAGATCTCGACCAGGTGCTGCGCGCCTTCGAGGAAGTGCCGCCACTCCTCTAGGGCTCGGACGATCGCAAGCATCTCCTTGTCGTGGATCATGTAGTTCCGTTGGACATCGTTCAAGCTCTTGGAGTAGAAGGCGACGGGGCGCCACTTTCCATCCGCGTCCTGTTGCGACAGAACAGCTCCGGTCGCCCGATCCGAACTGTCCGCTTCTAACCGGTATGGCCGAGATTCGTCCGGGAGGACCAAGACGGGCTCTGCGGTCACCACATCCTTGAGGGCTTGGAACGCGGCGGCCGAGGCAGCGGTCCAGGTCCAGGCCACGCCCTTCTTCGTCAGGTTGAAAAGCGGCCGGGCGATGTCCGAGAACGCCCGGATAAACCTCCGGTAGAAGTTTGTGAAGCCGAGGAACTGCTGCACGTCCTTCTTGTTCTCGGGCTCGGGCCAGGCGGCGACGCCGGCGACCTTGACGGGGTCCATCTCGACGTGGTTATGGGAGATGATGACGCCGAGGTACTCGATCGTGGACTTCTCGAACTCGCACTTTTCCGGCCGAAGGAAAAGGTGGTGTTCCCGGAGCCGGCGGAGCACCTCTCGGACGATTTCGCGGTGACGGGCAAGGTCGGAGTGCGCGATGAGGATGTCGTCCAGGTAGACCATGACATCTCCGGACAGAATCAGGTCCTGGAAGATGTCGTTCATCATCGTCTGGAATGTGGCCGGGGAGTTGGTAAGGCCAAAGTACATCACCAGCGGCTCAAAGAGCCCCCGGTTCGTACGGAACGCGGCCTTCCATTTGTCGCCTTCCCGGATCCGGACGTTGTTGAAGCCCCACCGGACGTCGAGTTTCGTGAAGAACCGAGCTCCTTTTAACCGGTTAATAAGGTCGTTGATTAAAGGGAGCGGGTACCGGTTTTTCACGGTCATCGCGTTGAGCGCCCGGTAGTCCTGGACAAACCGGAGGGCACCGTCCTTCTTCTTGACGAAGAAGACCGGGGACGCCATCGGAGACTTTGACGGGCGGATGCGGCCGGTAGTCAATCCCTCCGAAATGAAGGCATCGAGCTCCTTCTGTTCGAGCGGAGAGATCGGGTAGACCTTACAATTGGCCGGTTTCGCATCCGGGACGAGTTCGATGGCGTGATCCCACGTCCGCCTGTCCGGGAGAGAGTCAAAGGACTCCCGGGTGAAGACGTCCGAGAAATCCGCGGCCCAGGGCGGGACCTCTGTTCCGGCTGGTGCAGAATTCCGCGCGTGAGCCTCCGCGAGACGTTGCGAGACGGTGCTTCCTGCACGGATCTCTTCGGCCGGGGTGAACACAGTGTAGAGGATGCGATCGCCCTCCTTGAGCTCGTCATCGTCATCGTCATCGTCCTCCGAATCCGGAGTGAGGTCCGGAAGGTCATTGTCGTCGGCCGGTTCGTCCCCATCGTCTCCGGTCCACTCTTCCGAGTCGACGGCGCAGATGGACGGGGTCGGACCCTCACGCAGCTGCCGGAGGATCGAGGCGGCAAGCTTCTCGTTCTTCCGGACAGCTTGTAGCTCCTCCCGGCAGGTGCGGCATCCAGTCGGGCAGCGCGTCATACGAACCTCCTTGGTCTCCCAGTTGATCTCCGGATTATGTTTCTGGAGCCAGGAGTAACCGAGGATGACGTGCTGTTTCCCGAGCCGAGTCACGGCGAGCTGGATACGCTCGGAGTGCCCTTTGTAGTCAACCACCATATCGACTACGCCGGTGATGCCGCCTGCTTGGTTCGGGCTGCCGTCCACGTTGAGAACCGGGATGGGCTACGAAAGGGGCCGGACCGGAAGGTTGCGGGAGATGACATACTCCGAGTCGATGAAGTCTCCGGTCGCTCCGCAGTCGACCAGAGCCTTCACCGACATCCGGGCGGCGGTCTCGACAGACTGCAGGTCCAACGGGATGTGCAAGGAGTTTCGGCCTTCGACAGAGTCGATGACGTACTGCCGGGGAAGTCGCCGTTCCCACTTCGGGCGATGAACGCGCCGAAGCGAGCCTGTCCTCGTTCCCGGCTCGGGGACAGGGGCCTCCGTCACTGCCCTCGTTCCCAGCTCGGGGGCAATGCGGGTTTCCATCTCCAGGACGGAAGGAAGAGTCTCGGTCACTCGGACGGAGACGGGGGCGGGCGGTGCGCCTCTCGCTACTACCTCAGACTCAAATGTATTGGCATTATCTGAATACAGGAGGGCGTAGCGATTAGGGGACGCGACCGAGGGCGCACCGCTCACTCGGCCGGGCGGGGAAAACCCGCCGGTTCCATCTCATCTCCGTCTGCCGACTCGGCCGGAAGCGAGGCAGAGGTGGAGAGCCGGGCGAACAGCTCGTCGAGGAGGTCGTCCCCGAGTTGACGAACGACCTCGTCGAGAACGTCCGCGTGCCGGACGTCGGATGTAACTGGGCAGTCCCGGGCGATGTGTCCGGCCGCACCGCACCGGAAACAAGAGCGTGGGAAAGCGCGCGCTCGGGTCCGGTCAACGTCCATTGGAACGACCGCTGGAAGCGCGGGGGGAACCGGGGCGAACGAGACCGTAGCGCGCGCGGGGGGCGCAACCGGAAGGATTCCCGTTCCACGCGGCCGAGGTAAAGCGGCCGGGAACCGAACCGGAGGGTTTCCGGATCCGGCTCGGCCGAATGCCTCGTACTGGCGGAAAGCGCGTTCACGCCAGCCGTCGTAGTCGGTGAGGTCGGGGGCGGTCCCAGACGCCGTGATCGCGACGTTGATCTTCGGGTCGAGCCCGGAGCGATACTTGGTGACCCGGGCGAGAGCGTCCGAGTAACCGGCCGTTACGGCCAGTTCCTCGAAATCATCCGTGTACCGGTAGATGTCGCGGGAGCCCTGGAAATACGAGCGGGACTCAAGCTTGGTGAGGGCTTGTTCCTGTTCGTTCTCCTCGACGAACCGGAGCCGGAACTCGGCCTCGAACTGGGCCCAGGTGGGGAACGGGAACGGTACGGCGGATGCACGCCGTTCCGCCCATCGGGCAGCCGCGTCCTTCGACATGAAGGACATAGCGAACCGGACGAGTTTTTCCTGCGAGACGAACCCGTCCGCCATGAAAGCTTCCGGAACCAGCCGGTAATAGGTGAGGACGGAGTGAAGGAACATCCGTCCTTGTGTCCGGTCGCCGTCGAAAACGGCCGGGGGGTTCGGTCGAAGGACCGTTTTTGGAGCTGGGTGGGGGGCCGAGAAATCTGGACCCGGCGCCGGAGCCGGAACGGCAGGGGTGGGGGCAGGCGGCGGATTTTGGGCGTTCAGCAATAGCTCGCGGAGCGCGTTTTGGATGCTCTCGAGGGAGCCTTCAACAGCAGCAAGCCGGTCCATGGCTTCGGAAGCCGGATCCGGAGTGTGAACACTCGGGATCTCGGGTTGCGCGGAGCTAGGTGCAGGCGGCTGGTCCATCGGAACGGAGGAGGGGTCGAGATTTGAAGTGGGGGAGGATGGAGCACTGGAGTAGTGGTCCGAATCCGTACCTGCACCAAACTTCCCAATCTTGACCGGTTGATCCCTTAGATCCTTTCTTCTGCTGTAAGGGCAACCTTAAGCTCGGCGCGGGGCGCGGAAACTAGCGGGGGAATCCGAAGAATAAATATAGGTACTACAATACAGGAGCGGAAATACTACGCACCTAGCGGGGGAATCCGAAGAGAAGAAAGGATGAGGATTCCCACGCTAGGCGAAACCTTATATACTAATTGGTAACTACCCAGTAGCACGTGTCCGGAGGTATCTACAATGATCGCGGGCCTGATCGCACAGCATGTGCCAACGAGAGCGGACGGATGTCCCGGGTGGTTTGGCGGTCGGATAGAAGGGTGCAGAAGTGTCCGGAGCGCCGGGTGGAAAACCATCCGGAGAAGCGCCCGAAGCGCCCGAAGCGCCCGAAGCATCCGGAGCATCCGGATTGGGTCCGGATGGAAAACCGTCCGAAGCGGGGGGTTCCCCTGACAGTAAGTGTTGGAATACAGGTCACACAGAAAGTTCAGCAATCCAGGATATATTCGAGGCTGATAGAAGAGTGTCGGGGGGATACAAGAATGCTACAGGATACGTCGATAAGGTGGAATATATAAGCACAGAGTGGACAGAGAGGGGGGGTAGGCAAGGGGACAGAGTGCAAGACATCGGATATGACAGCGGGGTTCTCAGAGTAGGCGGCACGTGACGATCCCACTTCCAACGGTAAGAACCAATTCCCCTTGATGAGAATCAAATCTCACCTGGAATGGAATGAAATTCATCTAATCTGGAAAGTTGTATGAGACTATCAGGCCACAACTACTGGGGCAAAGTGAAATTGCCGCCAACACTGCCACCCTGCCGCCAAGGGCGGTAGTGGCGGCAGTGGGGGGCGGCACTCAAATTTTGTTAGATAGCATCTGGCTGGGGTCTTGCCTACACCATCTTCCACTACATTGTGGTGTATTAAATACAGTTAATACCATGTATTTGGACAGTAAAGTATACCCCAAGGCGAAAAGTTGAGCTTAAATTGGACTGGTGATGGCGGCAAAGGGCGGCAGTTTCACTATTTCTGGGGGCAGCAGTGGCGTCAAAGGGCAGCAGTGGGGCGGCAACAGGGGCGGCAACAGGGGCAGCAATGGGGGCAGCACATGTCTGCGGGTATTTTTGGGGGGTGGCAGTGGGGGCGGCAATTCAACTATGTGACAAATGGCGGCAGTGTGACTGTATGTGACAGCGGGCGGCAATGGGCGGCAAGGGGCGGCAGTTTTCACAAAAATTATGGTTGGCGATTATTGCATTTTGAGGTATATTTATGTCTTCTTAGCCCTCCGAGCTTCACAAATGTCATAAATTTGCATTTATGAACTCGGTCTGCGTGCAAGTTACGATGCACAAGGAAAGGTCTAAGTGAGCCATTTAGTTGTTACGTGTTGTATAGCTCTCACGACTCACCCTTTCCTTCACAGGTATCCTGGCTGGGTGGAGTTGGATTCAGAGGGATTAAGCCCGAGGTTTTAGCTTATATTATACAGAACATTTTCGGGCAGGTATAATTGCCTCTATGTGATAAAGAGACCTTGATAATAAACGAAGTCAGATGTATTATAACATATATCTGTATTTCAAATGTTTGCGGCGGCAGCGTGACAAAAGTGCTGCCCTTGAGGGCGGCACTGGGGCGGCACTTTGCACGCACGGGGGCGGCACTCAAGGGCGGCGGTGCTGGCGGCATGGCGGCAGTATTGGCGGCACTTTCACCGTGCCCCAACTACTGGAACAAGCTGTAATAAACTCATGGAAGAACTGACACTGAGTGAGCCACTCCGGGCTGACATGAGTTCTATAAGCTTCTGATGCCTTCTCTCAGTCTCGTCATTGAACTTGGCAAGAGCTGAAGCAAATCCAACTCCCTGTTCCATCTTGTCATCTCAAGGTTAATGATGTAGGTTAACAAAACAAGGGAACTAACCATAAAAACCCTCAAAGCTGTCTTCAACTCTTTTTCAAAATTATCCAATTGTGCAGAGATTTCGCTTTGCTTGGAACAGGCACCGGATTATCCCCAGCTCTCGCTGTGCCCTCAAGCACAAATCCAGCTTTCTAAGAGTCCTGCAAAAGGTGAACAAAAAAAATTAATACAAAGTGATGACTAGTCATGAACACCGGACTGACAGTGCATATTGAACTATTTGGTTGAGCATCCTTGGAGAGTGAATGTCCTCGGAGCTCACAGCCAGGTTCACGAGCACACAGAGCAAATGATGGATGTCCTCCACCATCTGGAGGCATCACTCCTTTTGAAACTTGGTGTTCTATTATCTAAATTGAAGGCTGACAGGTGTGTCTCTGTCAAAACTTGTACATGTACCATAGGAATAATTGTGGAAGTGAGTGTGCAGATTTGTCCTAGGAAGGGTATCTGAGTCAGTATTGTAACCTCCTGGAGTGCATCTGCTGCCACCATGGTGTACTCCAGAGTTTTCTCAACTGCGGTGGAGGAGCTGGGTGGCACTGTGAGTGTGCGACAGGACTAGAAATTGCTGTCATTCCCTCTACGCTTCTGGGTATATATCCAAGTCGGGTATTTTAGATGCAGTGCACATGATGATCCGAAGTCAAAGATTTGGCATAGAAGGAGTCGAAGTATCAGAATGGAAGAGTGCGACAGGATGGAGCTCCAGGCACATTCACACCCCTTGTTCTAAGCTTTGCGTTGAGACAGAAAGAAAAAAAAAACTTGCACGATATATGGTATAAGAGAGGATTCCACAGACTCGGTGCAGCAAACTTGCCCCCTGAAGGAAGGTGCCGAATGTTGGTGACCCTATATTTGTCCTGAATTTCAAAGCCCTGGTACACAATGTTTTGTCATGAAACTATGTTCAATCGTCAATAAAATCAAGGTGGATCATTGGGAATTTCATGACTACAAGTCGTGAAAGACATGCAGAAATTCACAATGGTTTGTTTTCCCAGTGTGCATGTATAGTGAAGTTGTCGCGCAAACGAAGTAAGACAATGGATTTACTCCAAATAAACCTGTCCTCACTCCTGCCAAAGCTGTTCTGCAGCCGCAGATTTGTTAACCTGTTTAAGAGCGGCAGACGTAAATGCTTTGGAAAACACAAACATAAACATCAGCGGCACCGGATTTTATGGAACTTATACATTTGTCCCAGTGGTCGATGGAGAATTTATCACCCAGCGTCCAACCCTATCTCTGGCTCAAGGCAAAGTCAACGGGGTACATCTCTAATCAGGTTATATAACTGAGTATATGTATTTATTCTCTGCGCAGGAGGCCCTTTTATCCGTCACGAATGTGTTTGAAGGCAGGTCATCTGTGAATCAAAGCACGGCCGCCACGGCAAATGCAACTGAGTATGTGTTGGACCTCTTCCAAAATCTTGGCTCTGCCCATGGTTAGAGGTGAATGGCCAAACAGGATACCACAATTGTGTCCTGTTCTTTATCTCACACCGCTAAGTGTGTTCCCCTCATGGTTATTTGACAGTATCACTGGACACTGTTTTGATGTCAACAATATTCCTTTGTTTGCCATAAGATTCCAGAACAGAGACAGTGGTACCATCTTCACTTAGGATCCGTGTAGATTGGCATCTGAAATCCGACGTGCGTCGGCCGGGGATGCAGTCACGTGATGGCGTCGAATATTTGTTGGTCAATGAACTTTGAAGTCTCAATATGTTTTGTCCAGATACGTAAAGGGGAGCTTGCTAATACAGAGTTTTTTTATCATGAGAACCAACTCGTGACATATCACGTGAATTTACAGGGCGGTTTTTACACGTGATACGCAAATCGGATCGCCTAATAGAATCGGGGTCGCAAGCTCCCCCAATAAACCGATGCACTCAAGTATAAAAGCATGCTACTGGTGATCAGTAGCTTCACTGAGCCAGACAGAATACAGGGTAAGTACTGCAGCGAACTTTGGAAGCACTGAATGGTGCAGGCAAACAAAGCCACTTGCTCGGCAGGCTCGGCTGCCGAACGGTAATGCCGAAAGAGTGTTGCACTGCTCGGAAAAAAGTGTTGCGCACATGAAAAGTGTGATGTAATAATAAATGTGCATAGTGAACGTCATAGTACGCAGCCTCAGGAGAAAGAAAATAGCGACGTTCTGACATCCGCAGCCGGCACTCGAGATGCTGCGCCCCAGAAATGTCTAGCTTACGGAGTGCTTATTCTGTTACCGGATCTTCAAATCCCGGGAACATTTTCAGTGACTCCGGTACAACAAAATTTCCGGAGTGATATGGATTTTTCGGCAGTGACGAGAGAAAACTACAATGCCAAATTGTGTGCCGTCACTGTTACCTTCCCATTCCTGGTTGATCCCGAGCAGTGGGCGTATCCAAGGATTTTTGAAGTTCCGCAATTCAAAGCCGTTAGCGGTATGTTTCACGCTCAATCTCAAGTATTTTCTCTGATTTGGCCGCCCTGCGGTTTACTTTTGCCGGAGGGGGCTCACAGCACGCTCCAAGTTGACAGGGAACTCGGCGTCTGGTACACTGAGCCGGAGGTTGTCGAGTTATGGCATCCACGCCCGTCAATCAAAACGGCCCCAAATGTATTTCTTGACGGATCTGATGAACCACGAACTTAGACTCATTTTTTCGGACGCGCCTAGGTTTGGCACATACATAAGTGCTTCACCGACAGGCTAAAGCATCGACATCAATGCCTTCCACCCAGACAGAGATGGAGACCTACACCCTTGGTGCGTGGGTAAGCACACGAGATTCCCAGTTCATTGGGATATTTCATGGCTCATATTCTGCTCTTAGGATCTTGCAGCTTGCTCGTGTTTATTCCTTGAGGGTGTTCTGTGCGCACAGTTTGCGCACTACCTGTCGCTGAACAAACGTGATTCGATACGGATGAACCTTTTTGTGGCAGGCCTGGCGCTCCTGACCATACTGAAGACCTTGGAATCCTTGTGAGCGTCTTCGATTCTTTCCCTAATTTGTGTTGATTTTCGTAGAGCGATAATGTGGATACAAAATGTGACCATGTTCGGAGATAGGGAAGCGGGATCCAACATATGGCACAAGAATTGGGTCTGGGAGACCAGTATCATGCTCGAAGCCTCTACCGCGTTCTACGTCCAGCTGTTCTTCTGCCGCCGTCTTTGGGTGAGGGTTTCCAGACCTGTGGCGATTTCTGCAACGCTGATTCGTTGCACAGGGAATATCTCAGAACCCATATCTTGTCGTCATTTGCATCGTTTTGTTTCTGCTCGGGCTTGTTACCGGCGAGACCGTCTACATGCTCACAAATACGTTCGAGTTGGCGACCCCTTTGGGGTACGTTTTAATCTCAGAACCACTGGCACTGTGTTCTTACTTCGGTTTGATTGCACGCAGCTGGGATACATCTTGGAGTTGTGCTGTGCGGAGACTTGCTGCTGAGCGGAAGCAAAATATGTTGTTTGCTTGTACGCCTTCAATTCTTCATCTTGGTGTTTCAATCAGATTTACCGTACATGTGCCTAGCGACACTCGCATCAATGTGCCCTGTCCCGTGGCCCAGCCGCAACCATCCTCAGCCGCTTGCGTCGGTTAACACTGCAGGCAAGTAGAGGAGTCTTTGTCTCGATGAGCCTGCCTGTAATATTGACCTACCAAACACCAGTCCGCAGCGCCAGCCGCACTCTGCGCGTTAATGAATTTTACTGGTGACGTGGGAAGTGGCGCGGCGGGTTGGACACCCGCACTGGCAATGATCAACTTCATCGCGAATATGGTGCTCCCTCAACTGTACGCGTGGTCCGCGATGTGGACCCTCAACTCGCGCGAGGAAATCTGCCTTGCCGCGGAAAGTTGCTCATACACAATAAATTTACTAACAACAGCCGGCGGCCCTTCAGATTCAGAAGAACACCAAGATACTCCAGAACCTCTGGTCAAGGCTCAAAAAACTCAGCTGGACGGCACACCGCAGTCGATGGTCTAAGGGTCGCTGTGCCCTTCTTATTTCGTATCTCGGTCTCTTGACTTTGGCCCTACATACAATTATATCTGTTATGCTAATCTATCATACAAATTGCTTAGGGCTCAGAGTCCTAGATAGTTTAGATAAATTGATGCCTACAAGCCTTTTAAACGGATCCTTCCGAGGACGAGGAGCCCAGAATAAAAACTAAGTCGCTCACCGAGACTCCGAGTCCGAGAGCGAATCTGAATACACCGAACCCCGCACCCGCCCATCTCGAATGAGAATCCACTCCCACAACCGGGCCAGGAGAGAGATTGGACTTGCATTTGTACTTCCAACTCGGAACAGGCAGGCCTGAATGAATCGAAGGTGCGGATGCTATCCCACTTTCTTCCCCCTCGTCAATGTGCCCACACCAGGTGTTCGCGCCATTCCCATCCGAAACGCCCATGACAAGGAGCACCGACTCAGACCCACGGTTCATCCACCCGCGCCGCCATGTCTGCCCGAGAAGCAATTCATCGGACATAGGCCCACTGCTGTCAACGCGATCAAATGTGCGCACAGAAATCCCCAGCGTGCCGCGCGTGTAGTCGAAGACTACGCAGTGTGCTGCGCTGGGCGATTCCGCTGCCGCATGCACTGTGTGATATCTGGAGACGATAGCACGTCGGTTCTGGTATAGTCTTACTGTGCGAGCGCGCCCATGAATAAACGATCCCGCCGGCCGAAGAGATCTTGGCGGCAGGGGTTGGGAGTGAGAGCCCAGTAACCATATGAAGTTTGATTAAGCAATTTGCGTCTCAACGCATAATCTGGCTCAATCAGTGCTTGTTTATCATCTTGCCGGGTAAGGCACAACACCAACATTATTATTCAAATAGGCACATTGATTAACCTACGGTTTCTCGAAGCAACTATCTAACCCACCAGAACACAGACCAGAAAGGAGGGATGGTACTGAACTGCCGATTAACACAGCGGTGTTCCTGGATTATAATTATCAAAACGGTGTTTCAAACCAAAACGAGCTTACCGTTGATTGACAGAGGACAGAGAAGACCCCCTGAACAGATTAACAAAGCAGAACAGTTTGCGATCTGCTGAACCGCGTGTGAAACCAAAACAAGATCAGTGTTTATTGAAAGAGGACAGAGAACCAGCTGAGCGGATTAACAAAGCAGAACAGTGTTCGATCTGCTCAATTGTGCATGCAACCAAAAAAAGCTCACCCTTTATCGAGAGAAGCCGGCCTGAGCGGATTAACAAAGCACGATCTGCTCAACCGCGCACGCTCACAAAGGCTGCGCACAAAAGTGATTCAGTAAACACGAGACAAAGGAAGGGTGGATGTTACGCATTCAATGCTTGGATCAAACGGTGGACGCCGTAGAGAATTCGAAGCCCTTGGTTGAATTTGCTTGTGCTTCCCGGAAACACTGAATTATCTAGAACGACACGAAGAGTAAAATCTGCTCGGTATATACCCTAACTGGATGCTCACAGGCTATAATGGCCCAGCCGGCGAGGACCAGTTTCGATGTTGCTTGGTCGACTCTCTCGCCCACGCAAAGGCATAGTAAGTGGCAGAGTCTCGAGGGCAAAAATGGAGGGATTCACCCGGATCGGATTGTGTGCATGAACCTACCGCGAAAAAGAACAAATGTGAGCATCATTACATACTTTGGCGAGCTTTTCGATTTACCAGACAGCCGTCGCAAGTGGGATGCAGAAGGAGGCTCTGTGTAGTAGCTGAGGCTGGGTTAGCAGATAGGGAAATCAGTTGTGCGGTGGTCAGCCGGTCCGTCCGATTCTCCCAAGTCCTCGCAGCATATCCCGGGTGGAGCAGAGTCGACAATGAAGAAATATGCTTCCTGAGCCCTAAATTTCAATGCCTTTGAAGACTTTGTTAGTTTTTTCCGATAAATCTGTGAATCTGCGTGCCATGGGGTCGATGAAAGGGCCAGGGATGGGTGGATGGAGAATGAGGATGAGGGGTGATTGAGAGAAAGGTTTCCAAGGCGGCAACGGCAGTTCCAAAGTTTTGGGCCATCAAACGAACCTGAATCTCCGCGGCCTCATGGCCGTTTTAACCCGTCTTCCATCAATGGCTAGAATGTAACGGCTCTGAAGGGCTGATCAAATAAAAACCGAATCTGACTGCGAATATCAATCGAAGATCTGAAAATGTGGATTCAGACCGGAGTTTTCCGGCCGAGCGAGATGCGCCATGGGTCCGTTAACTTGAAGAGTCATAGATGCCATCATAGAGCAGATGGTTAGTTTACTCAAGTTCGCTTGCATCATTCACACATTTCATTGAAGCCAACACTGGTTGAAATTTGAAGGCGTGCAGAGGCCATACATGGGTCGGTTCCAACACTGCAGTGTGTTTCATCGACCAAAATTCACCCCAAGTGTTTGTTTGTAAATATACAAGACATGCCTTCGCTACGCTCCGGCGCAGGTTTTC
>JARKIC010001805.1:0-94713 GCA_029378375.1 Mycena olivaceomarginata | reverse complement strand
TTGCTTGTTTTCTTGGACCAGTGAAAAGGCCGTTCAATCGGCTTAGGGTTCTCGGAGTCTAAATAGGGAGGCTTGTCGGTTTTGGCCATTCTTTCGCCCAAGCTTTATACAGATGTCAGAAACTGTCCCACATCATTTCATGGTGCCACGCATTTCAGAATCATGAAGCAACCTCTGTAAATGGGCTTCTGAGATTAGAAACTGACATGCCTCCGTGGCCACTTCCCCAGCCTCCCACGTCCCACTGATGCACGAAATGGCTTAGATGGGCTCACATTCGATGGTGGGAGGTGGATCGTCGTTCACTGCGCTATCTATACGGTCCTATCAGCCTCCTCAAGCATGAACCCGTCTCACAGCCGCACCAATCAGAAATCTGCTGCCGCTGTCCTCTGGAAGACCTTTGACAGATGTCCCTGGATGTCCGTGTGGTGTATTAGGATGTATTTCCCGAAATCATTGTTCCATCAAGACTCTTTCCAGTAGGCACTACTTAACCACCACCGATGAGTCTCACCTCCCTATAAACATGCTCTTTGCCACTGCAATAGTCGCTGGCCTCGCCGGCTCCTCTGTGGTCTCCTTTCTGCCGAGGTTCGGGGTTACCGCGCTCGACAACCGAGTGTTAATGCCTAACGTTGCCTCGGGTTGTTCGACCATTGGACCCGTCTCCTGCAGTAACACCTCGTCTGTATCCGATCTGCTGTTTCGAGTCGCCTGGGGTAAATTATGGGCAGTCTTGCATCAAGATCCTTGCTTATCCTTCCTTGTTTAGGGCCTTCTGCTACAAACACAAGTAAGTTTATTTTCGCTTGCGTTTCGCGCTGATTCGTTGTTGGCTAGTTTTGGGACACTTCTCCCCCGACTGGACCGAACGACAGTTGGACTATCCATGGTATGTGCTTCGTCCGAGTGTCATCGGATGATCTGTTGAATCTCTGTCATTAAGGACTGTGGCCAGATAAGTAAGTGAACTCTCGAGTGGCTAGAATGTTGATGAGAATACTTTGGCACCCCTTTTAGCTGCGACAAACTTTCACCGAAAATTGTGATCCCTCGCGTGCGTATACGGGGATTGCGAGCGTACGTTCCACTTTCACCTTCTGAACACTGGATCTGAGTTAGTACAAACAATAGCTACTTACGGCACAGGGTGCGGCGTCTACCCTTAGTTTCATGCAAACGGTGTGTGTCTGACGCTCAGAAAGCCGTACCAAAGATAAGCTTACAGCCAATTCCAGTTCTGGAAAGATATCAACGGCAACGATGAGACTTTCTGGGAGGTGCGCCACCCTCTTTCAGGGCGGCCTCATGTCATGAATGAACCCTAATTGATAAAAAAAACTAGCACGAGTGGTCAACGCACGGGACGTGCATGAGCACGTTGAACCCCACGTGCCTTCCCTCTGGAAGGCCCCAAGGCGCCGAGGCTGTGGCGTTTTTCCAAACGGTTGTCACACTGTTCCAGGTCTGCTTCTTTTTTCGGTTCAATTCGATACTAGTATAATTGATCAGAGCCTCGATAGACTCTTCCGACATTCACTTGGCTTTCAAACCAAGGGATCACTCCGTCTTCCACCGCTACGTACACACTGGCCAGTCTCACTGCAGCCATCGAGGCAGAGTCCGGCGTTGGTGTCTGCTCTATCTCGTAATGATCTTGATAACTCACATGTTGTTCATTTTTCTACAGTTCACCCCAGTGTTCAAGTGCTCCGGGAGCACTCTCAACGCTATTCAATATTATTTCCACCTGAGAGGGAGTATCATCGATGGAGCCTTCCAGCAAATCGGTGCGTGTGGTCTTCCAAACTTGAGGATCTGTTGTAAATAATGTGCGTCATGAAGACGCGCCGGAGAGCGGATCTTGCCCGACTAGCGGTATCAAATATCCTCTGAAGACACATCCAGTGCGTCTTCTTCTCAATATCTTCCTTTGTTTCCACCGGGCTGATTTTGCGTCAGACTGGCGGTTGTAGCACCGATGGGGTGCGCATCCTCGGCTCAGTCATATCACGACCAAAATACTGACCGAACCATATATGTTGATTGCAGAACTCGCCAGGATTACCCGCCAAAGCAACCATTCACGCATCCTCTATCGGCGGCCTCCTTTCTCCCGGCACTTGGTCGACCCAGACACTCGCAACCTTCACGATCTGCGGAACGATGGACAGCTTCGTGATGGCCTCATCGCAGGGCAACTGCGGTGTTAGCGACGGCACGTTTGCGTGTGGGAGTGGGGTATCGCCTACATTTTTCTCTGCTGCAAGTACCCATCAAGTAGTGGGAGGATTCAAACTGACAATTGCTTTTTAGGTTACGAGCGGCAGCGCTCTACTCCTTGCATCTGGTGGTTCGACAGTGTGGACCAGCGATGGTGTGCCGAGCGGCACGACGGTGTTCACTGTTTTTACTGGAAGCGGTCATGGGCAAGACTATACACTTTCTATCGTTTCAGGCGTGGGTCTTCCTCTCAATATCTTATATCTTCCTTTGTTCCAACCGAGCTGATTTCTGCGTCAGACTGGCGGTTGTAGCACCGATGGGGTGCGCATCCTCGGCTCAGTCATATCACGACCAAAATACTGACCGAACCATATACGTTGATTGCAGAACCCGCCAGGATTGCCCACCAAAGCAACCATTCACGCATTCTCCATCGGTGGTCTACTTTCTCTTGGCACCTGGTCGACCCAGACGCTCGCAACCTTCACAATTTCCGGAACGATGGACAGCTTCACGATGATCTCATCCAAGGGCAACTGCAGTGTTGGCGGCGGCACGTTCGTGTGCGGGAGCGGGGTATCGCTTACATCTTTTTCTGCTGTACGTCCCCAGCAATTAGTGGGAAGATTCAACGGGGCAATTGCTTCTCAGGTTACGAGCGGTAGCTGTTTACTCCTTGCATCCGGTGGTTCGACAGCGTGGTCCAGCGATGGCGTGCCGAGCGGCACGAAGGTATTCCCGGTTTTCGCTGGAAGCGACCATGCGCAGGAATATACGCTTTTCATCGTTTCCACCTAGACATTGAAGGTCGGATTGTAACATTTTTTGGGTTGGAAAGGAAAGTACGGTCCCAAATGTAATATCATTCACATAGAATTCATTGTTGGTTGAAGTTGGTCTTTGCGAGGCACCTGACTCGAATTCCTTGAGAGGTGCTTCCTCCAGTCCCCAGAGGACAAAGAAGAAAATCAGCCATCCTCGCGCCATACTGGACGTCAGTCAAATCAGCACGACAGGACTGTGTCATTCAACGAGTACAGTTCCTTTTTGCTTCCTCTGCGTTCAACCCGGGGCCGGTTTTCATTCTGAACGTTACCCACGAACCGTGCGTGATAAATGTGGTGGACGTCCTGCTATTTTATGCAAAATCCGACTCCACCGCCGTCATGTACCATCTTGATATTCTTCTGACGGCAAAAGAACACAAAAGAACACAACAAGTCATCATACACTGAACTTCATCTCTGCATAGTCGAGGTGCAGTCCACCTGAGTCCAGCTGCCCTGGGTCGGATGTTGAGTCATGCAGCAACAGCACCGTCGTCAGAAATCTTTGCTATTTCGAAGTTCCCGGTGTAAATTCGTTTCAGAATGCATCTCTAGGAGAGTCGTACCCTCCTTCCTCACTTCGTTACTTCGCGGTATTCGTCACTTTGATGGGATTTGGTGAAGGTTCGCCACTTCCATCGATTTTCTGTGAAAGTTCGTCAGAAGAATAAATTCGAATGGAAGTTCGTCAGCTCGCAGTTTGTCCTGATCATTGGAGTTTGAACATCACGTAGAACTATCACCCTTTCCCTTCTAGCACCACTACAATTGTCACGCGCGCCAGATAGGATGCACGGAACAGGCGGTAACGACCACGAACAACCTCAAGACAGTTTTCCCTGTGTCTCGGTGCCTGCCCCATTCACTACGTTCCGCCGTCGGCTAGACTCAGTCTGCCGAGGTCCGTGTAGCCGAGTCAAGATGCGGCTAGCCGATCACACAGCAGTGTGTAGCCGGCCACGCACAGCCTGTGTGATCGGCTGGCCGCATCTTGACTCGGCTACACGGACCTCGGCAATTGAGTCTAGCCGACGGCGGAACGTAGTGATTTCCCTCTGCATATTGATTCACAAGAGCAGCATCTAGTTTGCCCCGGCGGAATCGCGCGCATAGAGCAACATTCCAGCGTGCCGAGATGGGTTCGTTGGTGGGTGGTTATATTAGCGTTTTCTTTTACGGGCTTTTGGGATGCAGGCGGAGAGGTGGCATAAAGTGCGCGGGGTTGTAATTGGCACTGTGGGCGATGCCGCGCTCGAAGAAACTTTGTGTGTGCGTGGCCTCGTGTCGCGTCGCAACTGAATAGGCAGCAGCTTGTCGGACACATGTCTTGTCCACTCCGTCGCGCCGGAGCGAAGCGCACTCCGGCGGGAACGTTTTGAGCTCCCGCTCCTATGCACCACAACAGTTACCTGAGGACTATTAATCATTTGAATCTAAGTGTACTGATATACACATACTGGTCGAGCTCCGGATGCCCGGGACGTTCGTCCGCACGCTCGCGAGCCGGGAGGCTGAAGCTATGGTGGAAGTCGGCGGGTCCGCCGAGTGCCTTCCCCAGCAGCTCGAACTAATGCTCATGGCGGCGGCGGGGAGGCGCTGTGGAAGTGCGACATGCCTCGCACGTCGCTTTCCCATCCCGACCCCATTGGACACATGCCCCAAGAATTCCAGCATTATTCCGGATACAGTTCCACAAGAACAATGTTATACATTTTATATCTGGACTGGATCTTCATACTCTTACATTCACTCATACGATCTACAGCTGATATTTCATTTTTTCTCACTACATACTGCCAACGCGAAGAGTTGAACCAGAGCTCAGGCATCTCGGGCTACGCCGGGGATCGATTCCGAAGTGGTCTGGTCACCCACATTCGGCGCTGAGCAGGGCAGCGAATATCTCCCTATACATCTTTGCGTAGTACCTGGACTGCTGGGCGAAGGTTTCCCTCCTAGCTTCGGTTTTTCAACCACAGGCCACTCTTACATACCCGGTTTGACTCAGCATACTTTATTTGTTGACATCTTACGGTACCTTTCTCTTTTTCTCTACCTCCACCTTCTCGCCACCACCCACATACCAAATATACTCGCCGTTTCTGAGTATTCACGAGCAATCTTGAGCCGAATTGAGCCTACCACCGAGCTGAGTTTCCATTCCCTCTGTTATAGTTTCACATCCAGATCTATCCCGTCCCAATCGACATCACATTCGTGCTGTACAACTCAGCCACACGACTAGCACGACCTTGGCCTCCCTCGGTCTTCCTAGGGACCAACTATCTCTTCGACAGCGCTCGTGTATTGCTTATGTGAACCACGGAGTTTCTTGTTGAAGAAAGTCGCTGACACAAGGATCTTGATTGGCGGAGTTGTTGTACGTCAGTCGAGAAGAGTGAGTCGTGCAAATCCGCATTGATTTAGATTGCCTAACCCAGGGGCTAAACTACAGGTATTATAGTAAAATAGGGACCGAGAAATGACTCATAATGAGTCCTACTGACTAGGTAACTGAATTGGACTCATATGGAGTCATTCGGAATAAACTACAAGGATTCAAACAAACAGAAAAGGAAAAGTAGCCAAGAGTTTCGGTACCGGCAGAAAGTGATCCGGCGGAGTTTGCCGGATCGGCAGAGACTCGAGACCTAATCCTTACAGCTTAGGCCTATTTCGGCACTGTTGTAGTTGGATCATATCTGTTCAATTTCATTCAATTCGGCACGGGTTGTGACCCGTGACCCAAAATACCAATTCGGCACTTCAGCAACCAACAAATTTTGGTGTGACACCTCCAAAAATTCGGTCAAAATGAAAAATTTCGAAAATTCTGCTGTTTTGCCCCTCCAAGGGTCATTTGGCCCCAATGTCACACATTTTACATTCGGCACTGGGTGCCGTGACCCGTGACCGAGACCAAAATTCATCGCGGCACAGGGTGCGTGACATGACCGCTGAACTGAATGAAATTATACAGTACTTGAGTTTGTGTTGAATACATGATTTTTTTAGGTAAGTGGTAACCTCACGGTTGCTTTAAATTTTACACCTGCTTCAGACTTTGTAGATGCACCCGTGCCAGTAGGCAGTGGTCTCATGCCATGACACTAGCTAGCAGAATTGTGCCGTAAAGCCACGACACTAGCCATCCAACGGCTAACATTGTGGCTAAGAGACTCCTGTCTGTCCCCATTTGGAATTTAAGCCGTGTACACTAGCATCGCTGCCAATAGCCTTCCCCCCCCCTCTTCTGGAGAGCAGGCGGTGCATGTCACTGCAAGATGGCATGCCGTGGGTCTGTTCAATGGATGCACGGTTAGCAATCCAAGCATCTTGACATTTTGGTCCCAGTTGCAGCTCGACCCCATGACCTCCGCTCTATGCAGTAGGAATGAGGCAGACAAGTGGTGTGCTAGACTACATATGTCTGAGGATTAATTTCTTTTTTCTGGCCTCGGCCAGGGACTAACTAACTACTAATTGTTCCCACGCACCATATATAATACTGTACTTTTTCGTTCAAATCGGTAGTCACGTGTCACGCACCCCCCTGTCGATCATGAACTTTGGTCGATGTCACGCATCACTCGGGCCTCTGTTGAATCTCCAGGCGGTCACGCAGGTCCCCAAACTGCCCAAAAAGTGCAAAAAAGATGGAAATTTTCGGTTCAAATGTCGAAATTTTCGAGGTGTCACGCAAAAATTCGGTGGCTGCCGAAATGTCGAATAGGTAAAATGGGTCACCCATCACACCCCCTGTTGATTTGAACGAAAAAGTACAGTAATTCTTCACGTGCTTCACTTGCGGCCGGTGGTCTGCATCAGAGTGGTGGTGGGCACCGACCACATCGATGATGGCCAATCATCAATTGATGATATCAAAAAGCTTTGAGGCATGGTGGTGCATTTTGGAGTTCCTGTTCAACCTTTTATTCTAATAGACCTTGATAAAATCTTTTAAAATCATTGTCTACAATCACTCAAGAGCTTTTGGCTTTTTATTCTTATTCAGTATGACCACACACACATTTCAACTTAGTGGAGGACCAAATCAGCTATCTGGCTTGAACCAGCAAAAATTATGATAAAAGACATTCCGGGACAAACTGGCACCGTGTGAGAGTGGTCCAATCGATCAAAACTTGCACCCAAAGATTTTGCCTGCCAACTTCCTAAATTGGGTGTGACTGGACGTGTTGTCACACAACCGCTGCCATCACTTCCCATGTGCAACAAAGGTGATTGACACCTTTCTTCCACGATCTGCACATATGGTTTTCATATGCGTCTGTCTTTGCCCCCGGTGTCAGGATCCCAGTCGGACCATCAAATTGGTTTTTCAACTCAGCTGAGAAATAGATGCCTGCAAGAAACAAGACCACCCCAGTTACCATATAAGGATTTGTTCTGCTATGACAGGTGATATCAAGATGTAAAGACAAGTTCAATGGTTTGTGGGTGGATTAAATGTGACTGACATAGTTGCCAACCTTTTTGTTACTCAGAAAGTTGGGGTCAATTTTTTTTTCCAGCCTGGTGACAGGACTAACTAACTGGCCCTTAGTTGCCGGTTTAAATGCCAGTCGCCCCTTGAGCTCTGCATGAATCTTTCAGATAACAAGCCTTGTCTGCCCAAGTACTTTTAGGAAAAGAAACTAGCACTTGATTGTTTTTTCTGGTTCTGATTCCCTCAATTGCTACCTGCATCTGAAATAATGATTCTCTTTCCATTGTAGCCATATTTCATTGAATATTCTTCGAATAAGAGTGTATCCTATCCAGAGAAACTCTAAAAAAGTGAATTGGGGATGGATCGAAGTTCTGTACGATGATTCAGGCCTTTCTAGGATCTGATAAGCAGGACTGTTTCGCTGCAATGGGATGCATTTATGGCCTGGAAATTCAGATTCATAGACAGTACTTATAGCAGTGCCTACACACCCATCCAAATTTTGGGCAATTAGAATACTTTTATTTTTCACTCAAGAACACCTCTTTTGATGATTTTTGGGACATGGAAGGCTCAGATATCATACTAGTAGTGCCTGGAATGAACAATAAGGTCATATGAACCCAATATGGTGGAAAGATCTGGGGTATCTAACCTTGTCCTTTGATCGTTGACCAAATACGCTGGAAAGGTGGGGTACTTGAATGTTGTAAATTATAATGAACATGTCACACAGGTTTGACCGATGTCAATATATTTTAATAACTTTTGTTTCAGGTATAACTGCTTTTAATTCATGAAGGTACATCCTATGAGGGCTGTCTGGGATATTCCTGGATTTTTCCCAGCCCAGTCACTGCACTATTGTTCGATCGTGTTTTGAGATCCCTTTAAGTGCCTGTGAAGCGCCCACCAGCCCACAAGTCTGAGCATCAGTCACAACCAGAATTTGTAATTACACCAACTCACAAGCGATAATGGACCAGATGGTCAACTATTAACCATCATCTGCAATATAATGGCCCCTTGTTTCATTTGTAGGCCAAAATACAAATCAAAAGGAATTGATTTTGCTATATATCTCAACATCTACTGCGTGGTTCAGGGAGATTAGGGTATCTACAGAAAGCTGATACCCAACGCTCCTTGAATCTGAAGGTGTCAATTGAGGGACTTTGACCATTAATTTAGTTCAGCCCCATTACCATCCCAATTGGGTTCTTGGGTTGATCAAGAATTGACGAGGTTATACCTTGGGAACCACTTGGTGGATCAGGGAGTTCTGGGTACCCACAGAAAGGGGAGAACCAGCTCTTTCCGAATCCAATGGTTCGAGTTGCAGGAAAGCACTATTTGGCTTGAGGGTTCAATCGAGTCAGAGAACCGATAGGAAACCAGGAGTTAAATTGCAGATCTATAGCTTATTCACATGGTGTAATTAGAGTAGTCTAAGCATAAATACAGTATATAAGGAGGGCAGTCTCAGCATGTACACACTACTGCAGTGGGTGTGGCGCAAGTGCTAGATCCTAGTCTCATAAAGAGACTTGGATCTAGTGCTTGTGCCACTAACATTAAGGTGGCACAGGAGCTAGGTCCTGGTCTCAATTAAGAGACTTGGATCTAGGGCTTGTGTTACACACTTAGTCCGTGCTTGTGATCCTGGACTGGTTCTATTAAGAGCTTTGCTTCCTTTGCACAATGTGATTAATATGTCTTGCCTTTGGTGGAAGTAAACACAATAATTTGGGTTGTGATCAAGATGTGAAGGGATTGAGATTCGGATTGAGAACACGGTACCACTACAGCAGCCTTGGAAGGCTTATTATTTGGGATTATGGGATGGTTGAAAGGGATCTAAACATCAGTAGCCTTGGAAGGCTTATACCTTGGGATTATGAATCAGTCAGAATGGACCTTAAACAATTTGATAGTTGTGAAGCTTGTATCCAAAATGTTGTTGGAATGACGCACTCAGTTGGCTATGCCAAGAGAGGGTCTTAATACCACCACAACAGTCTTTCATGTCATTAGTCAAGTGCTCTTGTTCTGAGCGCTTGATTAAGGGCTGCAACCAGTCGAACTGAAGTATCTGTGTCCCTTTTCCACTCCTTCACAAGTTTTGTGAAGAAGTCTAAAATGCATGAATACTCGTCGGCACGTCTAGCTTGTGCAACCAGGGGGAACAAGGATGTGATTCGGTTAGTGGTTGTGGCTTGTACCGCTGCATTCCACTTGTTGGTCCATATTATCAGCAGTACTCCAGCTGTAGACGGACTGAGGCAAAGCCTTTCACCGTGATAGCTGTCGCTTCCCAGTACTCGATTATGGTTTCTTAGTCAATTGGTGGATCGACCAAGTCCAACCTTCTCTTGGCAGTTCTCAAGACGTCAGATGATGTCCAACGGTAAGCCCTCTTGTTCAGAAGGATAATCCCTTGTAATATGCCCTTAGTCAGGGATGTGCAGTAGCCCCAATCCGTTCCAGGATGGTAAGGCACTTTCCATGGTTGCTCCATTAGTGACTTCTCACTTCAATCCTTTACCAGGATCGTTGTCCAGCACCTTTCCAATGGTCCGAGACACATTATATCCCTCTTAGCTAACTGCCCAGGCCAGCATTAGCCTTTGTGAGATGACATTGTAATGTGTGTAACATATTATAGTATATTGCAACTTGAGCGAATTTGAATAAATGCCCGGGTGCCCCAGTACCAGGTCTGTCACCAGACTTCTGGTCTCTCGGAGTTGCGCTCTGGAGTTCACTGGACTTCAACTCCATCCTCTGGACTCACAGGGGTTTTTACGCAGTGAAGGATTACTGAGTGTTTTCCCTTTTATCTGTTAACCATTTAAACAGGAACCTGTGACTATGTTTCCTTTTGTCTTTTATGCTTCCATCACCATGCTTCCACTTATGGCTTCTTACTTATTGTTTAACTTACTTCTTCTCCTCCCATAATAACAATTAGAATAATTCTATAAACACTGTAGATACTCTCCTCTACTTCAGTTAATTATTGATGTTCTCTCTGAGCCTTAGCACTACTTCTGCATTATACTTCCTCCTCCTCACATCTCCGCCTATTCCGGTCACTCCGGACTTGACTCCAGTCTCAACTTCTGCTCAACATCCACAAATCCGACCAGGCTCCTGTGGCTATCCATGTTGCTCTGCTTCCAGTTCTGGACCTCTGGTAACTCCGGAACTTGTTCATGAATTATCTTTAAGGATGAGGGACCCACCAGTCACTTTCTGTTGTCATCTCCTCTGTCCTTCGAACCAGCACAGCAGTTAACACTCAGCCTGCGCCTCAGTGGTGTTGTGTCTTTGATATCCGCAATTTCGGATCTAGTATTCCAGGCACTCAGTTAACATCTGTCCTACTTTGACTATCTGTTCCTATGTCTAGTTCTGTCCCTCCAGTAACTCCGTCCTTCTCCAGTATTGGACAACCTTCCTCTGGAATCCCACCCATACCTCTTCTCCTCTTTCCTTCTCCTCGACCCGGATATAACAGCACATTGTCTGTCTGCGCAGAATAAACTGCTCAAATCGAAAGGGGTGGTGACATGTGACCGGTTTTACCTATTTGATGTTTCGACAGCAAGCGAAATTTTGCGTGACATCCCCCGAAATTTCGGCAATTCACACAAGAATTGCTCTTTTTGCTGCTTTTGAGTAATTTTAGGGCCAGCATCATGCTCGAACAGTTCGACAAACGCCCCCATGATGCATGACCCCGACCATATTTTGGTATTGATGTACGGTGCACGTGATGCATGACTGTCGATTTGAAACGAAATACCCCAGTATCCTTTCAATTGTTCTTCCAGAGATTTATCCTCCACAGTGCTCGCTTACACGACATAGGGATCAGCTGCCACGCCGAAGACATCCATCTTTATTGTCCTGAACCATATAAATGCTTCGCATGTCAAACTTAAACCGGATCCATGGCCATCGGGAACCGCATAGAATTCAATGGAGACTGCACACTTTCGGCCTTGCTTCCAGGGTCGCATTCCGTTGGATCTTCTTCCCCTTTCAGTACGACCCTGTCGGATTATAAAAGGTGAGCATTTGAATACAACAATCAGTGCTTCGCCCGCACACCTACCAGTCATGAAGCTCACTTTTACTGCTGCTACTGTCATTGCCCTCTCCGGACTTTTTTCTGGTACCTGCCTCCCCGACCCAAGTGTCCTGTTCGTCTAGAGCTTATTTCTGTCCCTGAATATCAGATCAACGCACTCACCCTAGATGCAGGTACTGTCTTGTCATCTCTTGGTGCCTCTCAACTTCCGACTTTCGGGGATGACTGCAGGACATTGCTCGTGCCTGTCTCTACCTTTTGTCAGTTTTGAATCTGTCAATTCTGGAGATTTATTCGCTCTTTGATGTCTGACTGACTCCACAGCGCCGAATCACACTGTCTGGCGAATCAGAGTATATTCATCACGTACAAGAGTTGCAAGTCGCAAGTAGCGGTCGCTGTCAACATCTTGGCAAAGTGTCCCAACCATGCCGGAGGAGAGGCCGTATGCAGCTCTGGGGTGTACCACATCAAGTACTGGCTTCACCTACGGGCGTGGGTCCAATATATATTTACCGTTCCTCGAAAGCATTATTCCCAACAGTTTTGGTGTTTAGGTATTGGTACAGTAATAAATGTGCTATATTTCTCTTCATGAGCACAATTTCATGTCGAATGGCGCTGCTAAGTCACGGTACATGGTATGTGACTCAACGCAGAGCACGAATTGCTCTGCCGTTTCTGGTATTTTTTTCGACCACTGTTGTGTTTGTTGCCCCATCACATGTGTGTTCAGCGTATTCATGTTCTGATCTGCGTTCAACGCTATCGCAATACAGACCGGCGGTATTCTACTCAAACAATCTCCTCATGTGGGTGTCTATGGCATACCTTATTTCCAATTTTCATCTTCATTTTATTCCAAAACCTATCGGTACAGGACAATGGCTGACGACTCCTCGCCGGATGACATACTACGATTTTTTTCTTCGGTAACCGGTGGTTAGATCATGTCCATAGTGAATGTATTCTTTTTTCCATCATTCTGGTAATGGTTTTAGCGTTTAAAATAAATTCAATTGGTTGAGCTTACAAAGGAGCTGTGTTCATCGAGGGTGCCAATATCAATGGTTTGATTTCGCTGTTGTAGTCTGAGGCGCAGGGGTGGCAGAGGCTGACTGGCTGGATAGATTCCGAATTGGAATTGAATTCCATCCACTTGAATCTCTATGGATGCGTTGACGAATATGTCGGCGCGTATTGAGCGTGGGCCAGCATAGAGTTCATATACACTACCGTCGTAAGAAAAGGAAACATGTATGGTGAATTGCGACGTACATTTTCTGCTCAGAATGAGTCCCGGTGAAAACCACAAGTGTTCGGGAGCGCGAGAAACTACGAAGAATATCAGTAGTGAATAGTCGAGATAGGATATATAAAAACCAAAATCATGTTTAGGGCGGCCGAGAAAGCAGTCAACATTCCTCGATTTACAGCATTGATCATAAGTACATTGAGCATGGAGTTTGTTCTGAAACAGGAGCTGAGAATCACCGTCTGTATGAGCATGAAAATGATTTGTACGCTTTTATTGTAGATCTTTTATTATTCAAGGTATAACAGAGACACGCCGTGATTGAGACATCGCATACAAGAGCGCTGGCTGCCTGAAGAATGAAGGTCCTCTGCCACGGACATGAGGCTGTTTTTTTTCACTTAATAACCTCCTCACCTTCGTTTGATCAAGGAGGGTAAATAGACCCAATTGTTTCGATATAACTGTTTCGGCTGAAGGACCCCGGGATTATTTCATATACTGTCGAGGAGAGAAACAAAAAAATACCGAGTCCGGCACCCAAACCAAGACCATCCCTTTAATATCAGTGCGATGAATGATTGTATAGTGACCCACCGATTTGGAGTAGGGCAAGAATAGTCTTGAGAGGGTACCCTATCGGTATCAGGACCCGATGGGCAAACGCGGCCACGTACGATGAATATCGGCATGATCTTGTGTTTAGGGCTCACTAGGACCAACGCAAAGGTGAGCAACATTGCAAAAGGCAAGTGTGCGTGTAGCCTCACAAGTGTAAATGCAATATGCGAAATACCTACACACTGCTGAGCATTTGAGTATGAGATCTGTCGTTCGTCACTTACATTTGCACGATGAATGCGGATAGATACTGCACGCATGATGATAAGTTTTCTCACAGGCGGCCGTCATCGTTGAAGACATACCCCGGCAAGCAGTTGAGTCTTCAGCCAAGTGAAATGAAGTAAAATCTTTATGCAACCATGTCACTCACCCAATCATACCTGCGAAGACAAGGAGTTGCCAGTTGGGAAGTGAATCGGCTGCTATGCCGCTCACCATGTGATGAAAGCAAGGGCGGCGAAGTCACCAAAGTTGTCAATAAGGTCCCGGTAAGTCCCACCAAAAAACAATGCGATGTGCAACGTTTCACAAATCCTAATCTGCAATGATTATTGGTTTTGGGTAAGGGGGTAGAGAACGGACATGAGACATATGACCTGGAGTACTGAGTTAATATGAATACCGGGTGCTTGTAAGATGGGCACTTACAGTAGCTTTAACGCCCCCAGTGATCCTTGGTATACCAGTGTAAACACAAGTACGTTTGAATGAAGTCCATTCCATAAAGGCTGCCCAAGTCAGAGAGCTAGTCTTCTGTCGGGTTTAAACCTACATTGCAGCAAGGAACAGGCTCACAAGCCGAATGCCCATGGTGGAATCGAGGGGACTGGCCATTGCAGAAAGACCAAGATGGAAGGTCAAATTCAATCGTTCGATAACCTGTCCATTAAAATACCATAGGGCTTCTGATGTTGCCACGACAAGGAGAAATTGGTTTCTCATAGTTCCGCCGCTCTCACTACATATGCATCCGGCACCAACAGCTTCCGCGAATGACGGAATCTGCCCTGCAGTTCAGCGAATCATTTGTTTGAACCCGAAAGTCGCTTTCAGTTTAGTTGGGTTCGGGTTCGAACAAATCCCGCAACTTCCCTTTGTCACTGCTAGCCCTGGCAAATTTAGGCTGCCCATCTTAACGACGGGACAACAACTGAAAGCGGAGGCCTAGGAATAATGGGTAATAGAATAGGAGACAGTCATCCGGATAAATATTTAGCACTGGGAGCAGTAAGTGACTGTCTAGAAGACTGAATAGCAGGGAAACTTGCCACTTGATTAGGGCTAAGGGAAGAAATTTTCAGAGAAGAAAGTGCCAAAATCAGGCGTTCAACCGCGGGAGAACGACAGAAGGCAGGAGAACAGCAGCGGGAGCACAATAGGGCCAGCAGATATAGTCACCGGTGGGAGAAACAGATAGCGTGAATATTTATCACAGTGCAGCGATTGCGGAAAACATCTGATAAAGCAACGGAGATCAAGTGCCACACATTTGCCGCAGGTGCGGCACGCTACGGCGAAGTACGAGACTGCGGCAATGTTGCCACAACACACACATCTGCCACGGCACTCTTCCGCGGGCTTGGCATCTTTTTGATTTACTACCGATTGGTCGCTTCATTGACAACAGGTTCCGATACCTTGATGTTACCATTCATGTGAAGAAGACATATCTGAGAACAGAAACACCAAATTCGGATACACCTCATTTAGACTCTCGTTCTGATGAAACAAATCAGAACGATGGACCAAAATCTCGGTCGCATTCCCGCAGCTATTTATGAGGTATGAGGTGCTGAACACGCGGATTGTCGTGTTTCCGACCTAACCATGGCCTCTCTACACGTACGCTTATTTGATCTCATCCAATTTTCCCCTAAAATCGAGAACTTTAGCCCAAACATGCTAAGTTCTCTGCATGGGTCGTGGTCCAACTGGAAGTTATGCGGCCCGCCGTCCTTCAGCGAGAGGGGCACGAGGTGGTGGTTCCTCTCGAATGTGTAAAGTTTCCGAGGTGCGACGTACAATCTTTCCAAGTCACTGGCAATTCCATTTTAATCAAACTTCACCAGATATCATGTTGGGCACTGCTCCCGTGGATGCGCAACTATCTTCAATTCCACAGGGGGAAAAAGGGATGGCACCTGTCATAGCGGCAACCTGGTGGCGCTAGCTCCACCCACAGTCCGTCCTGGCCACGCCCAGGCGGCATCTTGGTTCCACACTTGACAGGATGTGCCGTAAACAGTTCTTGAATTAAGAATTTCTTTCACACAAGTTGGCCCCGGCGTGAGTTTGGTGTGATCTTTGCGTTTAAGAGGAGACATTCTAGCCATGATTCAGATTGGTAATACTAATGGATGGAAGGGAAGCGTGAGGAGGATGTACAGGCAGACGAGAGGTCAAAAGTGGTGATTGAAAACAAGTCAAAGGACAAAGAGGTCGTGCCAACTTTAATCTCGCCAAATTTGATCGAGTAGTGGTTGGTAAGGTCTGGATTACCGGACGCGTGGTTTGAGGAGGCAGAGAATCGCCAACCGAACTGCCAGTGTCAGGCATGACATAAGTATATCAAGTCGCAAACACTGCACCAGTACCAAGTGGTATGGAGCAGTGACTGCGGCCAGAGTGATACCCGCACGCAACACTGAAGTGTCCAGCACCATCGAAGCAGACCGAATATGAGGGAAATGGCTTTGTGAGACCAACGATGTACCCAGTATCTGCAAAACTAGACTCCCAGAGGCACACAAGAGCGGATATCTAGAGCGCTCAGTCCGATCGGCAGCGGCAGATTGCTTGAGCGGCTCTCAAGGTCATCATGGCTCCAGCCTTGATCGCAGTTGGTGGTTTGAGAAGTGTAAGTTGGTGCAAGGGCCATGTCAGGTGGTGGAGAACTGAGGGGTGGATGGCGAGGAGAGAGAGACCCCGGCCAAATCCCGGTTATCAGCAAAGAAAATTCCCAGGGATCTGGGGATCACGCTGACAGACCTGGTATTGGGGCACCCGGGCATTTATTCAAATCTGCTCGAGTTGCAACATACTATAATGTACTTCATTACATTACGACGTCATCTCACTGAGGGCTATTGCTGGCCTGGGCAGTTAGCTAAAAGGGATATAATGTGTCTCAAACCATTAGAAAGACGCTGGACAACGATCCTGGTAAAGGGTTGACGTGGGAAGTCGCTAATGGAGCAATCGTGGAAAGTGCCTTACCATCCTGGAAACAGATTGGGGCTACTACACATCCCTGACCAAGGGTGTATTACGAGGGATTATCCTTCTGAACCAGAGGGATCGTTTTTAGGCATCATTTGACGTCTTCAGAATTGCCAAGAGAAGGCTGGACTTGGTCGATCTATTAATTGACTAAGAAACCATACTCGGGTACTGGGAAGCGACGGTGATTGATGTGCTCAGAAACCTATATAAGAAACACACAAATAACCCCACTTGACTCGAGAGCAGCACAGAAACAGTCCAGAGACTGTTCCAACAACCAATAAACAAACCAAACGGCAATATATGCACACCCCCAAAGATCCCGGCGAGCTACAGCACCTAGTACAGGGCCTTGTAAAGGTTGTAGGGAGAGGTTTCGTATCTCAATGAGACAGTAGAGCAAACTGCATAGAATGTGTCTCTAGACACAGTGGAAACGTTCCAAACAAAGTAGATTTATGGCTTCGCAGTGTGTGTGTATGTCCAAGCGACAGAGAAACAAGTTTTAAAGTAGTCCCGTAGACTCAAGTAAGGCCCCTAGTTTATAGGCCAAGAACGTTCACAGAGCTCTCCCTAAAGAGGTACTTTCTGAGCAACGCCAGCGGTCACGTTTCCAAAGCTTTCCCTTGACGGTCCTTTCTGGAACCCGCTCCACAAACAACAACAATAATGTTTCTTTCAACAGAGTCCCAGTTCCAACAGATTCTCAGAGTTCAGACAGTTTCCAGGCAAAGCCCAAGTGCGTTTCCAGAATAATATATGATTCAGAAACAATTAAGATTTCGACCAATAGTGCTACTCTATAAGAGTGCGTTCGCCAAGGATCCCAGATCAACCAATGCGCAAGCGTATAGCCTACTAGTTCGGGGGAAGATGCTGTGTCCATCGTAGAAACACCCTCGGATACTTATACAACCGCCAAGACACAAAACACAATCCCAATGAGTCAAAAGTCTGTTTATCCGCCTCTTTAACCACATTTCCGTCGGTTGTCCTTCCAAGCGTCGCCTCCCATTGGTTCCCAACTGCAAGCACACCATGTTCCCTTGCCAATTATGAGGCAGAAATCCGTCAGCAGCACCCCTGTATTATTCAGAGGGTGTGTCGATCACCGATAGATCGGCACTGCATCTCGTTCGACCTGTTTCTGCTTCAACTCAAGTCTCCCCTTGGTTCCAAGCACGGAAGTTGATAACACTCCTTTGTAGGTCTCGGTAGATATCCGTTTCTCTAGGGTTTCCCAGAAAGGGTTCTTGAGAACGAACCTTAGAACGCCTTCAGAGTTTGTGATCCGGATCCACAGAATAGCCGACCACCTGTTTCGGTGTATCCGCATTCGATGGAAACTGGCAACTCTGGCAACTGAAACACTCGTGACCAAGCGCGTCTCCCCTAGCGTCTCAACACAACACAACACATTGCCAACTCCCGTCCCTTTGACCCGTTTCCGTTGCTTAAGTGGATGTTGGAAACAAGTCAAAAGAAGTTCCCTGACTTATTATTCAGCTGCATGTTTCCCTTACAGTTTTCAGGGCGAGACTAGCCAATGGACGTTCTAATTCCTTAGAATGTCCACCCGTTTCTCTGTGGTTCGCCCAACAGCTACCAGGAACCAGTACTGTTGCATAGAAACAACAGTTTCAGCAATGGGCACGATCAGAAACACGCAAAATTATGGGTATCTAACCATGGCCCAATTACTGGCTTATCAACGGCTATCGCGGTTTTCAGACAAATCACTTACGTGGTTCAAGGCGGAACCGGTTGGGCGGATGGTTGCCAAGGAGGGTAACGATGTGCTGATGAGGAGGTCGGCTAAGGAGTTGACATATCAACAATATCCCATCACAATCGTTCTAAGCGATGTAGATCTTGACTCATCGTTTAGCTCGGCTCATTGATGTTTCTTATAAATCTCTCTCAATTTTACTAATCGCTTGATATCTGACAGGAGTTCATCAGCTAGCTGCCATACCACTAGTCATATACCCTGAACCCTATTGCTTGTTTGTATCAGTCTCGTTTATATTTAGAATCCTGTAACATATTTAAGTGGATGGTTATGGGAGGAACAGGGGTGAATCTCACCCCACCTGTTGGATGCGAAGTTACTAGACTTCACGCTTAACCGGTTGAGTAGGCATTCATTCGGAGACACCCGGAAGCTATACCAAGTTTCGTTTGTTTTCCCTGTTTGAATATTATCTGTGTTGGATTTGGATCTTTATAAACGATGCATGGACATATTGGATAAACGGAACGGACACGTGGAATATAAGGAAACGGATCGGACTTGACGATTGGTTGTAATCTCGCAAGGATTAGCAATCGCGGATACTATTGGAATTGGGATTCATAAAGAATCACTTGCGCTAAGCATCGGAGTACTATCTCCAAACCTAGACCCACATCATACAAAACTGTTGAACATAAAATCTCGTCTGTCTATCACGATTGTGCCTAGAACGGATTCGAGCAAGTTTTATCTATACGACTTGTAGACCTGTAAAGTCTTGCTTCTCAAAGAGAACTAAAGTTCAAATTGCCACAATCTATACTGGATTGGAACCCCGAACTTGCACGAGGACTATAGTGATTTGAGTTGTTATAGTTGCATTATCGAACCGCGTATTCATTTACAAGGTTTGTGTTGTGGTTATTTCTCCGCTAGCCCCATAGCCAGTGTTTCAACGCTATCTGTCAAATATCGCAATGAGGCCTGTGCGTGGGCTGTCCACAGACAATGCGAGGACGTTGCGAGGATGTTTGGCATGCATCTATGACAGGTGCCATTATATTTCCCCCCTGTGTTTGTGGGCCTGGGAGAGGATTTCTTCAACCACAGATTTCTGGTCAAGGGTGTCATCCATTTTAAAGCACTTTCTGCATTGTTGATGAAGTCAATTTTGGCAGGGTGCTGCCTTTAAATTAGTTCATGGTACACGCGATACCTGTAAATCTCCTTGGAAGAGACCCCGGAGATTACAGTTGTTGATCGCTTTTTTTCAGGGACCGAATTTGGCGTGCTTGGGCCCACATACCAATCGCGGAATGTGGTGAGTTTTCAAGCCTCATAGTCATTCTTATAAAAACCATCTTTTGGTCTCAGATTCGCTCTGGGATGGGGATGGATGAACTTTGTCTTAAGCACGCAGAGAAGCAGGGTGTCAAATTTTTTGGGAAATGCGGGTCGAAAGCATCGAATTTGAAGGGGAACCTGCCTCTTCCCATCCCCTCACTACCAACTGGACAAATAAAAATGGGTCGTCCACGATGGACCCACTTCCATTGGATTTGTGAGGCACCAAAACTGCCTCAATTGCCAAAAAATCAATCAGGCCAAGTCTCACTGAACACTACCTCGACCTCGACCAGTTCCAATTTGTCCCTGGTATCAGAGAACTCATCGGTAAAGGTAGCATGATACCGGGCAGTATAAAGAGCACAGCGGACTACAGCTACTCTGCACTGAGGTATTCTAGAGACCATTTCCGGTTTATTGGAGACGCCGCCAGTAAGTGAATTGCACATGATTAGTTGAATTTGCTGATTTGAGTCTCGAAAATAGACTTTGTCGATCCCTTTTCTCTTCTGGGGTCCACATTGCCTCCACAGGCGGACTCTCTGCGGGCTGACCATCTGTGCAACCATAAACGGCCAAACTATTGAAGCCATGGCCCAGGAATGGCACGATAGCAAAGTTGGGATTGCACACACCAGGTCAGTTTGCGCGCACTCTAACGTCCTCAACTCAAATGCCTACTAGATTTCTTTTCGTGGTTTTGGGAGCATATCAACAGATGCACTTGCAGCAATTTCCGGTCCGGACTGTAAGCGAGGTGAATGCTAAAAATTTTGATGATGCGTTCACTGGCAGGATGTTCCATCCAAGTTTGTCATCTTTCTTGAGCAGAATGACGGCTATCATGCAGTTATTTACTTGGGGGGAGGCCGATGCTGCGCACGGCATAACTCGTACTTTACTTTTTTTTTGTTCTTGAGGATCACAGTCAGCCTGCTTCTCCTTACGGCATGCACCATTTATGCAAATTAATGTTATTGTCACAGCCCAAATACTCACTGCGGTTATATTGTAAGTTTACAAGATGTGCCTTCGCTTCGCTCTGGCATAGCTACAAAGGCAAGCAATCATCATTTACATTGCAAAACTACGGTACATTGTAGCCATGGATGTAGAGGCTGAATCAAGTTTCATAAAAGATGTAGTTACGGCAGGTTACAGTCCATGCGTGATCTGCCCTTCTTTCCTCGGCCGCAGTTGCAGGCTACGCAGCACGCTAATGAATGTTTGGAAAATACCAGGGGCAGGTGAAATAAAAGACCAAAGACTTGATGGACATGGGAAAGTGTCGGAAAGTCAAACTGTGAGAGACATAGATGTGCATTGGGGGTGAACTCCTACAACACTAGCAGCTCACTTGGACACCAGCATCAAGAGTGAATACATTGTGAACTAACATCAATACTCATTTGGGTAAGTAGCCGGGCTTTCGATGAAGAAATAAGACTGGATGTGGGCATGCCGTGCTCAATGAAAGGAGTGCGTCCGGGCTGCGAACAATAAGTAAAATATCCATCCAGTTGAAAGGAAATAGGAAATATTGCACCGCTGTTACATGCCGTCCATCGCAGAAGTCCAAAACTGCATCCACAATGTTCAGGGACGCGTTCAGACTGTGGGACCAGGGGCGGTGAGTAAGTATTAATTGAACTCGATGATGAGGGAAACAATAATATCTGGTAAAAGCACCCACCAAATGACAGAAATGTGTTCTTGGCGCCTGAGCTTGCTCTGCAGGAGGGAAATCCAATGCAAATATATTCAATTGAGTGAACACAGCGAGAATGTGTCCGACGCGGATGTGGTGTGACACAGTCAGGAGTTGAATCAGGCATCGACGGCAGTGGTCACACCAGACCTAGAAGGTTCGAGTCAGTTATATCGCAGAACGAAAATCATCTGCATGAAAAAATTCTCACCACATTGCATCTTTGCACAGGAGCTCGAATGATACTTTGTTTTCACCTTTGTGTCACCCCCAAAAACAAAGGTGCAACAAAGGTGATTGACACCTTTGTTCCACAATCCGCACATATGCGAACCATATGTGTTTGACACATATGGTTTCATATGTGTCAGTCTTTGCCCCCAGTGTAGATGTTAGGGTTAGCCAATATAATGGCCCAGATCTAGCCTTTTAATTTTCCCATGGGCCCAGTGCTAGCCTCCTGGGAAAATAATATTATATCTAGCTGGCAAGAATATCATTACTGCCCTAGAGTCTAGGCCTCAGTCGATCAAGCCAGTGGACTTAGGGGCCCTAGACTCTAGGGCATTATGGGCTCCATATTGTGAGGTCAGACTATTCACCTCCCAGTTAGCCATCTTGCCGCACCCTGACACCGTGGCAACAAGGAATGCATGCAGAGGCCACATGCGACAAATGCATGTGGTCTGCACTCGGAATAAAGACCACAAAGCTGCCTTTGATAGATAAAGGGTGGGTTTGTTGCAGGCTTTGTTCCCCCACATGGAGGCATAAAGCATGCTACAAAGCCTGCCTTTGAATCCCAAAGGCTGCCTTGTGAGCTTTGTCACAAGTACAGACTACATGCATTTGACACATGCAGCCTTCACATGTGTCTGTAGTTGCCCCCAGTGTGAGCACTGTTGGTGATGGGTTACACCCCCACTTCAGTTGTAAGCCTTGTTGCTAGTACAAACCACATGTATTTGTTGCATGCAGCCTTTATCTGTAGTTGCTCCCAGTGTGAGCACTGTCTCTCCTGGTTGAGGACAATCCTTTGTCCTTGCCATTCCCAATCTTTCCTACCCAGAGATCACATACTCGGGGTATACACTCAATATCATCAATCACATTGTTGATGTTGTTTGTTGCGAAGCACTTCCGGACAGCTGGTGCCACAGGATGTGGCTGTGGGCACCAACAAATACTAATCAGTGCATTTATCTTCCCACACAGGATCTGTTGCGTCCCTGAGAGATCAGTGAATCAAGATATCTTACTATCTTTAAGGGTAGTTTTGAAGTGGGAAGACCTTATATCTTGTTCTTCATTTTGTCACAGTGAAACGGTACACTAGGGTGTGGCCATGTAATCTAGTGGAATTGACTAGAGAGTGAAGTGAACTAGTTACTATCCACAATCCAATCAAACCCAAAACAGAACACCAATCCAATCCTAATACTTGTGTGTGTGTGTGTTCAGGGAAGTAGTGTACATATCACCTGTCAAGAGGGTGTGCAATGTAGGAATAAGGCTTTGTTTCAGTAGCAACTATGTGGTTTGAGCACAGGGAATGCAAGGGTAGCATGGACTTCACACCGGCAGAATATCAAGACTCAAGTAACTTTCAACCATTCAAAGTATTTAGTTTCTTGTGAGTGTCAGACCCTAGCACTAACTGGCAGCTAGCCAGGAAGCAGAATAGGTAGGCAGACTTTCGGCAGACAGACACTCGACTTGTAACTCTCTTGCGAGAATGGCAGCAATCAACAAGCAGGTGCAGTTACACAGATAGTGAGGGCAGGGCTAGTGCTGCTGGTGGCCACCCTAATTCGAGATGTGAGTTTACGTCTAAACTGGCTCTTCACAATTGAATTGCGTGAGTCCTAATCCTAGTGGGTCTCTTCACCAAGGTTGAATGTGTAACACTTATATCTGGGCAATGGTATTGTCCCATCAATGTCCCGTGTCTTACAATCTTCATCTGTGTGTCTTCAAGTCTCTGATATCTTTTCATAAATCTAGAGTCTACTATATTGCCTGTATAGCTGGGGGATAGTTTACTGGCTGATACAGAGTACACTACTGGCTTTTATACATTTTACAAAGAGATAAAGGAGATAGACGGAATGAATAGGAAACAGTGAAGGGTGAGAGCCCGAGTAGTGAATGGCCAATGGCATAGAAGGCATTCTCAACCATGGGTATTATGACCTGCTACCGGAGCTATTCCACATGTATTTTCCTAGCACGCCATAAGTCATGCTTGGTTATCTTGGTTTCAATCTTTCTGACCAATCAAGGTAGTTTCTATCAATTCCTTCAGCTTCTGAACCAGTCCTGCACTTCACACAGTCAGTAGAACCTGTAGTAAATATCCAGTGGCTCGACAAGGTATGAACTAGTATGGTGGCCAGTGAATTTGCCTTCACCTCAATGTAATCCATTGCGGCACCACTAGATATCAGCGGCTTGATAAAGTATCTAGCGGCCTGATAAAATATCCAGTGACCTGATAAAGTGTCCAGCAGCTTGAAGGAATGCTACCCTTAAGACTGACCCTAAAGTCGTAGTCTGACCTTGTAGATATCTGGTGGCCCAATTCAGTATTCAGCCGCTTGATTAAATATCCTGCGGCTCGATGCCAGGTAGCATTACATAACCAGCCCTAGAGTTGTTATACCAACTCTGACTTCATCTATCTGACTCACTGTGTTCCGACCCCCTGTAGACGCACCTGTGTCTACGTTGATTGACATATGCCGACATGTGGCAATGTTCGGCTATGTCCAGCGATCTGTGTCTACGCTCTAATGTAGATGCACCTTTGCCGCAGTTGATTGATGTCCAGCTATTTTCGTTTACGTGAGGTAGATGCAGTGCATCTACCCATTGGCTACGTGTGTCTGCCTGCATCTACAGTATAGATACACCTCACTCAACCCCGTAATGCAAACTTGGCTAATCTTGGTATGAAACAGCATCAAAATCGCTCCTCGGACAAGTCTTAAGTCTCTTGGTAAAATCTCAGTTTGCTCGATATATGGCATATGCCTTTTAAAGTTTTACATAACCTTTGTATCACCTACAAGCAGCTACATGCGGCTACATCGGCTAACATGCGGCTACGTCGGCCAACATGCGGCTACATCGCCTGACGAATGTAGACCAATGTGGACGGACTGTAGACATATGTAGACTAACTGCATCTACATCATGTAGACATAGGGGTCCATCTACCTTGGCTACGGGGGTAGATGGACCCTCTGTCTACATGGGGTGGGAACACAGTGACTTCAAATGCATCTTTAATCTTCTTCAGTAGTCATCAGACTATTCAGAGACCACATGAAGCAGTAAGCCAAAAATTCTGAGTAGTACCCTGTTGTTTTACCTCCAGCACATAAGACAGTGGTTTACTACCACTGCCTATAGCTCAGTGTTGAATATCATATTCAGGCTGCAACAGCTTTTTGTGCTGCCTTGTCAAGTCTACTCAAGCCTTTGTAATTGGTTTGTTACACTGACTTTCGGCCATCAATAGTGTAGCCTGCCACCCCAGGGATGGTGTATGCTCATAAACTAATGCCTCACTTCTGCCCACTAATAGGTTCAAAATGAAATAAAAACAGGTGTTTTCATGCGTGGTTTTGTACACACCCTATCAACAGAGATTTATGTCTTTTATATCACCATAGGCGTGTGTGTAATATCGAATACTCGTTCATACTATATGTCCAACCCCCACGCCACAAATTACCCACAGTGCGATATTATTAGGCATCTCCTCGAGACTAACACTCGGTATCAAGAATTTCACGACACTACAAATACTTGCTAGGGTAATGTCGTACTTGGCTTGCAAAGGATGCTAGTAGCCACTTGGGAGCAAGGTCTTCATCCAAAACAACTTCATTGTACGGTAAACATCTCCCCCATTTATTTTTATATCGCCGCGATATCATTACAACTTCGTGGGATGGTATCAAGAGACAGTTACCAGATGAAGATGTGTTCATATATTTGAACCCGTTGAGGGATCTAATCACCGTGATTTCTTCCCGTAGATCAGCGGTGGTTGCGGATGTAGTTTGACTGGTTGCAACAGCGTGTGGCAGCGTCAGTGCTAAATTTTGATGATAGGCTATTTTCCTCCTCTCGGATACAGTCTTTATTGCCTCCGAGATTTCACGACTCACCCATGCCATTTCTGCAAGACTGCAAGTGATGGCATTCAGACGCTTCCGCACTCGCCTGACTTACGACCGACCAACAAGAGATCCTGGTATTGAACCGTCTCGTCTTCGCGCCTACCTACTGTCAATGGCACTGCCATTCAATCCAACAGATACGAATCTCGTGATTTCAAGGATGCTGTGGGCAGTGCACACCGTAATTGTGCCCTCATATAGCCAGAAGGGGCACGTATGGAAGCTCAAGGTTGATCCCTCACTTCATCTCTCTTCCCTCACTCCATTCTTGAGCTTGAGGCTCTTGTCTTTGCTTGATCTTTCATCCCCTATTGAATACACCATGGTCCGAACACGGACCTTCTTTGTCGCCTCCTTAACTGCGATTTGTGCTGCCGCTGCCCCATTCGATTCCCGTCATCATCCCAGAGGCGTACGCGACTACGCATGCTATCATCTTCTGGCACTGACTCGGGATAAAGGCTGCTATCGCCCCGTTCGGCGCAACACCTGTCGAGGCGGCTACATCAGGAGAAGAATCCGTGGGGGGGATTTGGTTCCCGATTGTTAAATTCGAGTAGTAGGGCTACAGACCAACAAAAATTCTGAAAGGGGATACATGGGGAGAGGACCCTGAACACACGCAAATATTGGTGCATAACCAAGTGACTAAAATGGCCATTTTATTACAGACTCCCTCCGTGTTTCTTACGATCATAGATATGACAAAATCTGTTTACACCCAGCATAAGGGGAGCAATCGTATCGACGATCAAGATTCAATTCATTTGTGGTTCTCCATCCCGGACGCTGAGTCGAGTGTAAGCATGAGTGTGGTCACTCTACTGCGCAGGGCGTCAAGCTGGAGGGGCAAAGTGGCCGCATAGCTCGTCAAAGTTGCGCGAATCATTCGGCGGGCATCCAAGTCGTCGAAAGGCTCGCATAGCGTTGAATTATAGAGCCAATCGATCACGTTCACGACCATATCGCACTGCGAGTACAAATCAGGGTGGTCGATTACGTGCTGGAACCAGTTGGCGAATCTGAGCTGGAATGAAGATGGAGCGGCTCGTCGTGCACAACGTTTCGTGAGGAAACGGAAGGTGTCCGATGCCCTGTCTTTTGCCGTTGGGTCCGGCAAGGCTAGGTCGTGTTCGAGAAATTCGATCAATATCGCGAATGGCGCTTGCTTCCATCGTTCGGTAGCATCAGCCCGTATGTTCATTTCAGAGGTGGCATTGGAGATCTGCAGTCTGTTCATCAATCGATGCCGTCGATCGGGAGGAGTTTTCGACGCGTCCACAACGAGGTTCGACTTCAACACCGCAATGATGGAAGGTGTAATTGACAATTGGGGGGCTGCGTAAACGATGCTGAGAACCCCGTCTTCAAAAACGGCCAGCGGAGGTCGATTGACGGACAAGAACCAGATTGAATATAGCGTGTTTTGCGTCAGATTGCCAGCACCGCCCGCAAGATATCTCGTGAGCAAGGAGCCCAATAGCGTCGGATCGCAGCGCCTCACGGCGCAAAGTAAACCTGGTCCCTTCACTCGTGGAGCCATGTACTTGATCATAGCTCTGCCGACCTGATCGTCCAAGCAGTCTGGAGCCGTCTGCAAGATGGAGAATATCGCGCCAACGATGACGTCGATCTGGTGGACCTGGGCCCCGAGAGCTTTAATCGTTGAAGCCGGCTGATCTACGACACTGCGCAGAGTGGCCTTCAGCTTCATTTCGGCTCTGGGGCTTATCCATCCGTGGTGGGGTCGGATAATTTGGCAGGTAGCCTCGAATTCGTAGGGTATTTCAGGTAAATATGCGGAGCGTCGCATGTAATCCAGGAGTGAATCATATCCGGTATCTTGGAACGATTCTGTGATGTGTGGCGATGCTTGTGGTAGATCCGTTGGATGGTACGCAATGTCTACGAGATCCACGCTGGAATATTGCGCTGCTTCTGGTTCATGTTCAGGTAGGAGTGAGCCGGGAGGCCCTAAGACAGGTGGGGAGATATTCGCCGCGGACCACATATATGGTGCACGCGCAGTGCGTACGATCCATTGAACAAGCGAATATGCAGATATCGAATATGATCTGAGAAGAGGATTGGAATGATTTAACTGAGATGCTAAGATCTGGGCATCAAACACCGGGAATGACGTTCGTGCCGGATAGTCTGACGCCAGAAAATAGGCAATTGTCCACAGCGCTTTTATGCAGGAAATACGGCGCCGAGTCTCTGCATTTGGTTCCATAAGACCGCTATCGCAACTCCAGAGGAGGCCCTCGATTCGAGCCACCAGTTGGATGTCCTGGCCGGCGAGAAGCATTTCGATTGTTCGGTCATATAGCCGTCGCCTGCCATGGGGGCCCCACATAATATCCGGAAGAGCATCCACGAAGGATTCGAGTGCATTGTTATCCGCCAGTGACCGAACAGTCCAAATGACCGCCCGTCTATCGCGTTGGGCTCGGGCAGATGAATCTGCGACGGCATCGAGGACCATGGCCTCAACCATAGTAGTGATCTCTCGAGGACTCTCGCGCGCGATCTGCGACTTCTCGCGGAGTATGCGTTGTTTCTGTCGCCGGAATGCGACATGGAACCCCTGGAATATTTTCCACGCCACATTGGATAGAGGTGTGCGATACGGAGAGTCGGAGGAGATTATCGGAAGTACCGTAAGGTACATGTATGCCATTGTGATCACCACGAGCAGTGCAGCCGGTAGAACTGCCAGCAACGGGTTGATGAGATGAAGAAATGGGACCAGACCGGCCAGGAAAAGAAGCAGCGACATGTGCAGCAGGAGAGGGATGAAGTCAACGATTTTGTGCATCCCGAACCGTTGGAGGCCGAAATAGAGGTAAGAAAATATCCGCGCACGAATCACCGGAGACTCCAGCCGCTCAGTTCGTTGAATAAACTCCCTGGACCACTGCTCAACTAGGGTTGCCATTAAAGCACAAGAAAGGCTCAGCCCGAGGCTGAGGAACCAGAGGGTGTTGCATGCGAACGAAGCCGGAGTTGGGGTAAAGGGCGCCGTTATGGATAAGTGTGCAGACGGCGTTGTAGAGTTGGAGTCCAGTTGGCGTGAGATCTGGGCTAAGAGAGCGGTTGTAATCGCACCCTGATCCGGAGTCAACGTCTTGTAACTCTCAACGAGGAAGGCCGTCAACGTTGCAGAAAATAGTCCGGCCTAGCGCCGCATCAAATCAGACTGAGTTAACCATAAATTCCACGCTGGGTCACCCACAAAAATGAGCAGGCCTTCCATATCGGATCGCCATCCCTCAACGAGCGCTTTGTCGTACTTCTCCGCCTCAGAAATGTACACAGCCCAAAGTTTAGCGCTCGCCAACTCATCACGGTCTACACAGAAGCAGTTTTATCAGCGAGTCAACACAGGACTTCACTTCGTCACGAACCAGCCTTTGGATCGCAAGGTAGAGACTGCCCCATCGCGGTTCTTGAGAAGAAGGGGATACAAAGCACAGCCTTCGCACGACACCGACCACGTGCCAGTTGAGATCATTGATCATTGATCAAGGATTAGATCATGTTCCTTCAGCAATCTTTCAGCCACGCGTTTCTTTCATCGTTTCTCTCATCCTCCCACCATCTTCGACCCAATCTTCACCGCGAAATGTGCGCGCACGACAGTGTGAAACTCCCACTCACCGCCAAGACTCGCGTCGCGACTTTCGAAAGCCCATGTGGTCGCTTGGGCTGCAATCATGTATTCAAGTACGAGGGGATCGATCCACTCAAAGAGATCTCCGCCCTCGTGAAGGCACACTCCATAGAGTGCCGCGGTGGCAATTATACGTGAGCGCTCTCTCATGCGAGGTCGTTTCTTCGCGTGACATTACTGACTTGAACTTTGCAGTGCCACCCACGCAGACGCCGAGTGGCAAGCACCCAATAATCTCAAGTGCTTCTGCAAAATGCTAGAGGACGATAGCAACGGGTACGAGCACGGACGTCTCATTCCAAAGGGTAGCTACAACCGCACCCAAGCCACCGCCCTTCCGTCCTAAACTTCCCCCGACGCCGCCCACTGGTCCAAAATCCAAACGCAAGGCGGCTGAGGCGTTGACTAAAGCGCTTCAACGCCAGTCTGAGGCTGTTTCTACGACTTTGACGACATCTGAGCGACGCGGATCGGCGGTGGAACAGAGTGCGAATATCGCGAAACCCGCCAAACTTCCGTTCCACAGAAGCAGCATCCAGAAGACACCTGGTAAATCCACACAGGCGAGGGTACTGGACGCTACTCTTCCAAGTAAAATCCTACCGGCAAGTTTGAAGGCCTCGAGGAGGGACGGCGCAGATGAATGACGCCTCCAAGCCGAAAAGCGCACAGTCAAAGAATTCATCACCAGCAGCTTCCAAGCCTGCCAGTGATTCGGTGCGCGCTCGAGTCACCGATCTTACCAAGACCATCGTATCCTCCACTACAACGATCCCCGTGATGGAAACTGGTGCGAAACCTCCGTCTAAACCGAATCAGCCGCCGAAACGGCCATACACCAAGCGCGAAGACCCCTCTCTCCGTCGCGCGAACCCTCAACCTTGACGAATACACCCTGGGCGTTACTTCTCAGCACGTCGTCTGCCGTGGATGCCGCAAGACGGTCCCTCTGCACAGGCGGAACGAATACAATCCGGGCGTGTGGAGGAAGCACCGGAGTCGGTGCGAGGGCGTTAAGAAACGGCGCGGGCTTGAGGTGCGGGAAGTGAGTTATTTCGTACGCGTCTCGGTGCGCTGTGGAGATTGCTGACAGAGACATGAATAGGCACGGAGACTGAGAGGGTATATGAGGAAGGTGGGACCAGAGCCGGCGTATGAAGCCACCAGTCTGTGGCGCCGCGAATGCCCTTCAGCGATATGAAAGTCAGTCATTCATCGATAAGCTGCCCAGCCCGTTTTTTTCTCCCTTGCAATAGTCTTATTTATACGTAACTCCGTCCAGATCACACGACAGTCGCATGACACTAACAAATCTAATTATCTAAACACATCTTGTAAACTGCGCATTGGAGCGTCCGACTGTTTTCTTCGTCCGGTACTGTACATGCGAAGTTTCGGAGTTCGGGTCCGAACAGGATGCGGCAGGAAGCGGATCAATGACGATTCCGTGGCCGCCTTTTTCTTCTCGCTCATGGTTGCCATCCACCGGTGCACCACGTCGCACCCTCTAGGCGCGTCGGTTCCTTGCGCCGTGCCCGCGGCGCCGTCTTAGCCGCCGCTGCTTTGACCCTGTCGCCGACTGCGGCGTACACGTTGCGGCCGACTCCTGACGCTCGTCTCGCGAGCCGCGCGCTGCCCCTATCCGCGCATTCTTGCCGCGCACTTGCGCAGTGACGGCGGCCCCACCCACCGCGTTCGCGTCTGACCCCTAGCCTCGCACTGTCCATGCGCTCGCGATCCGTCGACTTCGACTGCACGTAGCCCCGCGCCCGACTGCCGACTCTCGCCTGGGTCTCGCGCACCCGATGCCCGTTCGATCGACCGCCGTGCACTGGCCCTCCGCCCTCCCTTCTCCTCTTCCCGCTCGTCCTCTCCCGCCGCCGCCGCCGACTCGCTGCAAGCGCGCAACGCGTACGTGCTGTCTCTCTACCCCCGCTCGCTGCCCGTGCCGGCCTCGTCCTGTGGTCTCGATGTTCGGTGTCCGGCGCTACAGGTGTCGTGCTCGCCTCTCCACATCGATATTCCATCCCATCCTCCTCTTCCCTCGTCCGTCCCTTCCCTTGACGGCCTCCCCCCCTTGCACCACCCCCACCCTTTCCCAGCCATTCACAATCGCTCCCTCCCTAACCTCCCTACACCGCTCGCGCCCGCAATCATCAAGCCTTTCTCGGGATCTCTGAATCCTTGTCCCTGCTGATGGCTGCGTCGGCTCGGCGATCTGCATCAGTCTCAGCTTCTTCAAGTTGCACCAGGCTTACCTTACCAGGTCATCAAGGGTAGGCTCGTGCGCCGGCCCTCCCTCTTCCTCTCCCTCTCCCTTTGCACTCTTTCCGCTCGTCCTCCCTTCCCACGCCGCTGATGACTGCCCACCCTCGCGCGTCCGGTGTTACACACGCCGCGCTCGCGGCTCTCCACATGTCATCCCGCTTTACTCTTCATCGTCCGTCCCTTCTCCATCCCCCTTCTCTTGCCCGGCCTCTCCCTCGCACCAGCACCCAGTCGATTCCCAGTCGTTCCCTCTCTGCCTCCCTCCCTCCCTCCCTATCTTATTAATAGCTATTATCATACGCGCGCCGAGGCGCTCCTGCTCCACTCTACACACCTGTACAGTACGATAGATAAGCGTCGAATGTCGAATGTCGAATGCACACATCTTTCCCCCATGTTCTTAGATCGCGAGTCGAGTAAGATTGGTCTGCTCGAAGCAGCAGCGCGATGTCGGGATGCGCATATGTATGTACATATATATATCTCAAGTCAGACAGGCAGACAAGACAAAGCCCCGAGTGGAGGGAGATTCAGGCCTTAGCTCGCGACCATTCGGAATCGAGTGCTGCGATAGTTCCCAAGGCTTAGGCGACTCTCAGAAATCAAGCCTCCACCCCAACTCCTACACACACCCTGGCTTCGCCTCGCTGCGCGCGCGGTGCAGAGTCGGTTGGATAGATTAGATCGGATTACTGTGAACCAGAATGAAATGCGTGATAGTTGCCTGCTGGCAGGATCAAGTCGTCCAAGGGAAGGGACGGGAACGTGCGCGGCTTGGCTTGACGTGGTGTGGCTTGACGAGAGGGGATGTGGGATCCAGTCTTTGGATTCGGCGTCCAGTCTGGGCTCGAGATTGCGGTTGCCTCGAGAGGAGAGTCGAGTCGGAGTGCGAGGCCAAACTTGGGAGTGCGAGTCTGGGAATCCGGGAAACACAGAGAGGTAGGTAGGGAGGTAGTATTAGTGGGGACCTGCTTGGTCTCAGCGCGTCGTAGGACGAAGCGGAGTTGATATGAATTAAGTGTAAAATAAGTGTGGTACATGCACGCGGAACGGGAGCGGCGCCGCGACTCGCAACATTGGACGAGGTACATCCGTTGTACCAGGCGGTGGCCAACGCGGCAAACTGATATATGAAAAGACACCGGACGCCGCTGCACGAATTGATGGAATTTGACCTGAAGCCGGAAAAGATGGAAAGAATATCGGCGGTCAGGTATAGTGTAGACTGGGAATCAAGTATGGCCGTGAGTATATGTATACGGAGCTCGAAAGAAGAGGTCCAGGCAGAGGACGAACACAACAAAGACGGGGTACGGTGGACACTGAAGGTCTTTTCGGACGGGTCGGGGATAGAAGGGAAAATTGGGGCGGCGGTGATGAACAGTGTTGCTCGCTGATCACCGAATCTGTCAATCACGCCTGTTCACTTGAGCGGACAAGAAAGCAAAAAAAGGCAGCGCAGAAAGGCGACGAGGGGGTCATACCCTTGACATTCCGGGGCTGACTAACATAGAGTCGCTCGGTTCGCCTCCAGGTGTACAAAGCTACTGTGGCGGCGGAGTGGGCAAAATCACCGCGACATCATCCTTCCCATCCTGGAAATTTGTTGACCTTGCGACAGCGCTCCCACGCAAGCTGGCAGCCATTCTATTCCAACTACACACCAGGCATACCATTTTCAACAAACACCTGCACCGAATCAACCGTGCTGAGTCCCCGCTGTGCTCATGCTGTCGAAGGGAAGACGAAACTGTGCTGCACTACTTGATCCACTGCCCTGCCCACGCCAACACCTGCGCTGAACTACAACGCCTAGGTGGTCGCTTGAGTTGCGATATAGTGAAGCTGTTAACCAAGCTGAAGCTCCTCCCGCCGCTCTTCCAATTCATTGCTCGGTCCGGACGTTTCTGCACCGTCTTTGGAGATCTCCCCTCCCTTGACGAAGATGCGTTGGAAGACCGTTGACAGACAATATATACGGCGCCGCAACATATGATACCTCACTCTATAATTCGTACTTACTGACACTTAATACTTGCAGACTTCCCGCTACGATCTTAGGGCAACCTGAGGGAGGTGTCCTAGTTATGCCGAACTTACAACACCACACGTAATATTAGCAATATACTATACAGGTGGGGTTCCTAACATACCGTACGCAGTGAGGGGAACATAAAGATGATTCAAAAAAAAAAAAAGTGCCGTTCTCCAAGTAGATGAAAGCCGAGAAGGATCAATCGACAGTCAGGGCATTGCCATGAGCGAGGTAAGGGCTTGCAAAAGGGCCTAACTGACCCTGGTAATAATAACGCAAAGTCCGATGGCTCCCATGAAAATTGGAGAGAGATATATGGAGCTGATGTGCTCACTGGATCTTGCATTTCGACAGATAAGGAGAGCATTGTCGGGACAAGGTATACACCGTAGAAGCAACTTACCCAAGCAACTGCTACGAGGCTGAGAGACACGAGAGGAATGTCCAAGACAAAACCATTGGCTCAGCAATGGCAGTCCAGTCATTTATACCCAGACATGCATCAGGATGGAATTGAGGGTGGCGGCAATATACCTATTTCGGGAGAATGCCTAAGCGAGATAACATGTCCCAGTGACCTAATATTTTGGGAGGGACTACATATACTATACCCATTTTGACCGTAGGTTCAGTCCTAGGTCACACCCGATTTTTTTTGATGTGTGCAAAAATCACCTTAATTCAAAGAAAAAATTTCGGGCTTCTCGGACGACAAATTACATAATTTTGATTCACAAACAGGATTTATCCTATGTGCCTATTTGGGGGGAGTCTGAGGGGGGAGGACCAAGAATGTCGCAAATACGTCACATGACTTGCATTTATTACCATTTTGAGCTACGGACCAAATATGATACAGCAAAGTAACACTGCTTCAGCTCCAACCGTGGTTCGGCTGCTTGAAGCTTCATATCCACACCTTCTAAAATCAGGAAAATAATATGGGAGATGTAAGAAAAAATGCGGAAGCTTTCTATGTAGTCAGAATTTTTTTAAAAAGTTTCGTGCTTCTCAGGCCTCAGCAATAGGGGAAGTCAGAGTTGTTGATTCAGTGTTGATTCTGAGGCAATTCTGAAATCAATTCTGAAACCGATTCTGACGCCAGAATTGACTGAGAATTGGAACAAAATCATTGTTCCTCCTCCAGAGGAGGAACAACATCAGAATTGACTCCAGAATCAATCATTTCGATTCTCAGTCCCAACAAAAACTGACTGCGGCTCAATGCCGGACTCCGAAGTGGACCAGAATCGAAATCAGAATCAAGAACAGAATCGACCCGGAATTCCGAACCCTGACTTCCCCTAATGGCAGATAACATGGCATGGCACATAAAGTTCATACACCAATGTTATCTCCCATTCACCACCAAGTCGGTGTTGTTCAGCTTGTCTATGGCACTCCAGCCCCTCACCTTCTGGGTTTGGATTCCTGGGGTACTCAAGGCATCTCTCCCTCTTTTCTTTTGTGCTTTCAGCAGTGCCTGCAGTCCATAATGCCCAAGTACCAGGGCCCCTACAAATGATTAATCCCTCAAGTCTAGAGACCACCAAATTCAGCCGGATTCTCAGCTGAACCCTACAGTCTAGGCCAATAATAATATTTTTATGAGCCACAAATAATATTATAGCACCAGGTATCTAGGAGCTAGTTTATGGTACAAATTTTGAAAAATCAATTGGTTCAGAGCAGATTGGTAAATCACTATCTATGCAAAACTGCCCATTCTCACCACATAGCAATTTCTTTGCTTTTTCTCTGGTTCTTGACTCGACCGCTAGCCACAGTGGTGATGCACAACTGTGTGCGCTGGAGCAAGGCTGGAAATATTGCTTGGTTTGCTACATGTATGTGTCATCTTTTACGTGACTCAGGTAGCTAACTTGGCCATATTTGTCATCTTCCCTCCACAATCCCTCTGTAACTTGTGTCAATGGGTCCTGGAACTGAACATTAACATCCATAGATGCAACAGTGGGTCAAATCTCAATGGCCAGTGCAACAGCACAGTGATCCCGTGCAACAGCACAATACACACAGTGATCCCGTTTTCTATGAGTATACTGTACATCAACACATGGGCAACATGACATGACCTCAGATTTGGGCCGCTTGCCTCAACGGCTTTACGCCTACACTTACAACGTGTTCCAGTGATCTTCAGAACGATAGCAAGCTTTTTTGCACCCGCATTTACCTGCTCCCATACCTCAATATCTGGCTTGCCAGGTGATACCCTCGCATACATCACCAAATCATTGCTCAAGCCCTCATGTTGTGATTTTAGTGTTCCGTGACATTGTACATTCCATCTGGGTCAATTCCAGGTTGTCGCAAGGGTAATTTCATGTGCGTGACCTCCCACCATTGTCTTCTCCTTGTTCATATTTTAGCTGCTGGTCCAAATCCAATCAAAATTGTTTGAATTAATTTCTGTGCAGCAACTAAGACTTGAAGTCTCACTGTCCAATAAGCACAAATGCGAAGATTTCGGGCTTGAGAAGATAGAATTTCAAGTTGGACACAAGGGTTTGAAAATTGGAGGGAATGAAAATGTTTTCATAAATGCCTTTTTCTAGAGAATCCATATTGCAGCTGGCTGGAAAGGCTGGCAGTTGAACATGAAGGTTCAAAATACTTTTCTGCACTTGTCAATCTCCATGGCATGGGTCCCTAGATTCAGTATTTAACTAGTTGAGTGCTGTTTCTGATAAGAAACTGAGTCCAACTGAGGAACTTCAACTTTCAAGTTGCATTTACGCAAAAACTTGAAGCACATATTAGGTTGACTAACCTTGGGAAAATTAGGATCATCGGGTTACATCCGAAGTGCACACTTGGCTAATGAAGAAGGTGGAGAGAGCTTGACAAGCAAGGTAACAATGAAATCAAAACCCCAACCATTGCACAGGGGTTTTCAATGTTGACAGCGTCCACCTCAAGCTCTGAGTTGCATAAACGTTGGACGGACGATTCCATTACTGTTCCTGTGCATCCTCAGAAGTGTCGCCAAGTCCATGACAGTTTCGTGTGAATGGATATGGGTCCGTTACAATTTCTAGATGAGGGTTGAGAATTTTTGTTGGGTTGCCAATGTAAACCTACAACTCATAACTATGGCAATGTAACTGTTTGTAACCCGCTGCTTGCCGGCCTCTTACTATCATGAACTTACGGTCAAGATGGTACAGTACTTGGTTAAACACGTGATAGAGCCAGAAGTATGGATAATTTAGCTACAGTCCTTGTAGCTCTGTTAGATACATTTGTATTAACTTGAAGGTTTTTAAGTCGTCCTTAGCAACTGAAAAGGCTGGATTCAACAAAGGGCTTTGTGATCTGTCACACCCATATGCGCACCATATGTGTTTGACGCATATGGCTTTCATATGGGCTGTCATTTGCCGGTAGTGACAGGCTCGCGTGTTGCCCCCCCTGCCTCTCGGACGGCGGCGATGACGGCGGCAGCGGCAGCAACACCAACGACAACAACAACGATGGAGGCGAACTCTTTGATATGGACGACTTGAGGTGGTAACAAATCATTATGCCGTTTTTTTTTTTCGTGCGCTCATCGTGATTCATATGCACGCAATATCAGTACAACCAGCCGATGTCTGCGCGCTGCGCAGCCTGTGCTGCTACGCAAGGTTTGGACACCAACGGCGGTCGCAATGCGTGACTTCACTCAGGCCATCTCACGGGCTACAGGTACGCCATTCGAGTCTGCTCGTACTCCGAGTCGCATCTGTGCATTAACTAAGTTATTACACAACTAAATTTTGCTTCATTACGGCTGACAGGAATTCCTTGACAGCCACTCTCTGATTCGGATAATCAAAAGCCGGGATAGACCAGATGCCGCATCTGGTACGTCCTCATCAAAAGCTCTGCGCGGAGCTGATGGAGAAGTTCCGTTTTGGAAGCGACAGCTACTGTTTCGGAGCAGATGTCATCACAAATATAAAGAGGGTTTGAAGATAGCTCGACACGGCCAACATGTAGGCGTGGCATGCTCACAGCCACCGTTCTGTGGGACAGAATAGAGTGGTAACTATATAGGATCTTGCGGAGGACGTTCTTTGTACACGCGAGCCCTGTCGCACGCGACACGTCTCGAGTGTGAGCTGCACTGTAATACTTGTAATACTTGTGCAGGAGGGACTTGTAGTGCAATATTCTGAGTAGGTTATGTCAATGCTTGGCGAAACAATTACATGAATTGTAAACGGTGCGTATCAATCGCCTTCGAAGCTTACGAGGTACGAGTTTCAGAATGTTGAAGCATCTGTCTACGAGAGACTATTCGAAGCTGCGTATTTGTCTTTCCCTCTAGGACTCCGATTTTCGATACAGTAAATATTTGACGTACCAAAAGCAACGCTGGAACCCCGCATCCAGAATGCTCTTACCTGCTTCCATGGATGGCACACTCGACGGGTGACACGTTCGAGCCACATGCAGCACTCAAAGCACTCCAATCTATGTGGGCTTTGTGCGGCCAGACTATTACTGGCGATCGACATTCCACTCCCTTGACGAAGTTCCGTTACAAGCCCCGATATCGATGATTAGCCATCGATCTTGGACAGTCTCAATGAAGTGCGGCTATCGATGTTCTGAGCTATCAAACAAGGTTTGACCTAATGCCGCGCCCGGCATCCAATCTGGTTAAGTACACGTGTATATATCCACTGCGTCCCAGGTTCCTGCATCCCATCATGTCCGCATCCTCCAGAAAGGACTACTGCTTCGGCCTCGCCATGCACCCTGTACCTGCGTACGTGTCGCAGCAAGAGTTCAAAGCCAAGGTTGATGCACTCGTGGATTCGCTCCTCGCGCTGCCGGTTTGTGAGCAGAACTTCATTAATTTTGATGTCGTAAGAAATGTTATTTGCTATTCATCTGGACGCCATTTACAGGAGCACAGCTTTGGCCGAATGATCTACTTGCGGCGGACATGAAGCCTTCTGGTACGTCAGGACAACCTCCCCCGGGCGTTTGGTTCAAATTCGAGTGCGAGGTGTGTTTTGAATCGACTCAATGGCCGGCGGTGGTTCTCTTATATGTATTTCTGCAGACTGAAGACCATTTGACCGAGGTGATTTCAATGACACACGTGCCTATCGGCACTGATACACTCCCAGATAATCAGAGACGAGCAGGTTAAGAAGGTTATCACCGGAGCAAAGGACTTCGGGTTCCATGATAACGCCTCCCTCTTCACTGCGGATGTCACAACTAGAGTCGACGTAGTTTCGCCTAGCCCCAAAGCTCGATTCCATGCCTCTTTTGTGGCCAAGATTCCCAAGGATATACCCGTGGACGAGTTCCATGCAAAGTTGGAGGCAGCCGTAGACGGTTTTGTTGAGCTGCCTGTCTGCCAGAAGAACATTTTGAAGCACACCTATGTTCGTCGACTCATTTCCGATGCCCCGCGCTACTCAATGATCATTCTCCTGCCTCAGTGGAAGCAGAATATGAACATAGCTGACGAAACCCGTACACTGGACTATCCCGAAGCAGAGCAGGTGGTTGTTCTTCTGCACGAGCACGAGGTGAGAGAAAGCAAGATCGTACTTCGCATGTTCTCAATAATCCTGTCCCATAGACCTGGGATGACCTAGTTAAGGCCGGTCGAGCTCGTTTTTCTGAGTTGAAACAGGATCTGAGGGCGTAGCTGCAGATTACGCAGGATGCGGCATATCGAAAGCTCATGGCGGAGCAAGTACATAAGGCTCTTCCTGGAACTGAAATGTGGGGCTTCTCCCTGGATGTGGTGACGAAAATCAGCACCTCTTAAGTTTCAAACCGAGACCCGTTGCCAGCTCGAGCATGTTATGAAGCCACCTTCATTCCCTTGATTGTTCTGATTAGGGTTCGATCTTGGATCTTGTGTATTTTGCATATTGAACAATTTTACGGTGTTGTGGAAGGGGGGGATGAACCGCTCGTCGACTTTCCTTCCCGCGCCTATTACCCCTGTAGAGTACGGAAGGTCGGTCATCGATCATTTGTTTCGTACGTACGCATGGGAAATAATTACCTTCTTACCCTCGAACCACCATCTTCGACGCGGCCAGTGACTTGAGTGCTCCACCGCGAGCACACCGCCAGTGAACAACGAGCACCCTTGCATCAGAATCCTTCCCACATCGAACCTTAACGAGCTGCACTCGTACCTCACACCTGCACGGCACATCTCCTATTTCCCACCGGATTTCTATTCCACGCGTATACAAAATTTTGGGACCCATTCGCCTTCTTCCTGCTTCACCCATACACCCAATACTGTAGAATTTCATTCAATTCGGCACGGGTTGTGACCCGTGACCCAAAATACCGATTCGGCACTTCGGCAACCAACAAATTTTGGCGTGACACCTCCAAAGATTCGGCATTCAAGACGAAAAATTTCGAAAATTCTCCTGCACCTCCAAGGGAGATTTGGCCCCAATGTCACACATTTTACATTCGGCACTGGGCGCTGTGACCCGTGACCGAGACCAAAATTCATCGCGGCACAAGGGGTGCGCAATGCGTGACCGCCGAATTGAATGAGATTGTACAGTATCCCGGATGACAGACCCACCTTTCTGTCAACCAGCAGCGCGGCTTCACTACCTCGACCGCGAGTCCCTCGCCACCGCGGCCTGAAAACCATAGCCGACTGCGCGTACACGTTACACTCGACACCTGCCATGCGTCTCGGGCTCCGCACGCCTACTACCTCTGCCCACAACCTCCCCGCACACTTGCAGGGTGACGGACACCGCGTCTGACGCCCAGGCTCGCATGGCGTGCCCGCACTCTCTCACGTCCGCGGAGCATCTCACGCTTGCGATCCGCCCACTCCGACTGCACGTAGCGCGCGTGCCCGACTCTCACTTTCCTCTCCCGACACCCGTTCAAGCGCCAACTTGTGCACCGCTTCCTTCTCCCTTCTCCTCTTCCCGCTCGTCCTTCCTCCCCTCCCCACACCGCTACGGCTCGCCGCGAACGCGCTGTTGTCACATGCCTGGCGCGTCACCTCGTCTCGCCACACCCCATCCCATCCCATCCCATCCTAGGATCCTCCTCTTCCTCGTCCATCGCTTCTCCACCCCTTGTCCGCCACGCCTCTCCCGCCTCCCTCGCACCGCCAGTTCCCGGTCATCCCCGATCGTTTTACCTACTACCCTCGCGCTCTCAGTTTGCGCAAGTCGCGCCAGGCTTACCAACACATCTACTCTACAATCGTGCCGTTCCCTCTCCCCCCTCCTGCTCGTCCTCCTTCCTGCCCGTCCCCCTTTACACTGCCGCTGCAAACGCGCGGATCGCACATTGGTCTGTGTAGAGTACCCTCACTCGCCCGGTGTTACACCTCGCCACATCCCATCCCATCCTACTCTTCATCGTCCGTCCCTTCCATCTCCTGCCTATCCCGCCTCGCACCAGCAGCCATTCCCAGCCCTTTCCGAGCGTCCCTTGCCTCCGTTATTTACTGCATGCACCTATCACACGCAGTACCACACCGACAGCGCCGAGTCAGTCGTGCTCTACTCGAGCCCTACCGTTCTCTACGTACCCACCATACCAAGTCAGTGGTAGATAATCTGTCAAGCAGTCAGTATATAGTCGCCGAATGAATGAATGAATGAATACGTTTGTCTTACCTCGAGTAAGAGTAAGATTGAAATAGCATAGATATCGAGTCAGGTCTACTTGAAGCAGCGGCAGGCAGGCGTGATGTCGAGCGGAATGCAAGCCCAAGTCCGATTGGCACTGTGCGGAGTCGAGCGCAATAGTCCCTCGGATGAATCTCAAGTGACGCGAATCTCGAGTGACGCTTCGGTTAGGGAGTGAGGTGGACTCAAGTCGGGTTTGCAGATTTTCTTCGAAGCTTGGAAGTGCGAGTCTGTGATCCGGGAAACAAAGAGGGAAGAGACTTGTCGTCGCGACATTTGTCAAGGCGAGACGTAATTGCCACGGAACATGCAAGTGGAGTCTGTGATTGGATTGGTCATGGGCGGGAGTAAAGTAAAATAAAATCCGTGTGTCGGATTGAATCAACCGTGGAGAAAAGTCGCGGGGATCTAATGCCGAAGCAAGTCAGGCAAATTAGTATTGAGATGAAAATAAAAAAACTCGCCTCGGGGGTGTCCGGTCAACTTGAAGTAAGAAAAGAAAGGCCAGTTCCTTAGATCTCAGGCTACGTACGGTACACGACAAAGGAAGTACTGAGTCTGGCGAGGCGTACCTGAGGCTAGCTGGGGTTACGTGCCGTGCCATCAAATCCGGCATCGATGTTCTTTCACTCTACCACCACGACTCCGCGGGAGAACTTGAAGTTTTAAAACCCGATAAACTCAAATGCAACCTCAAATGGCTCAAAATCGCGTCCCTAAACCGTGTTCAGTGGCCGAGAAAATTTTTGTGATCGGTGATAAGGCGGCGAGCAATCAACTAATCAAGGTGATCAACAGACTACAAACTACCGAGGTACGAGGTTCTTCACGTTTGTAGCGTCTGTCTACGAGAGACTAAGCTGGGGTTGGAGTCAGTTGGACGTTGGCCCCGCGCGTCGAGGGTAAGTCGAGTTGGAAAGTGAATGAGGTCAACTCGACGAGACGGAAGTTGAGGGAATACTCGCAGCCTCATTCCGCGAGAAAGAAACGAGACATATATGCATATCTCTGGCTGAGCCCACTCGAACGCGGGGAGACCACCTCCGAATCACCAACACACTTGCTTTGGACGTGTTCGAACACCACGTTCGATTCGCTTGTCTAGCTCATTCTTGTCAATGGAATTTGCGCATCAGGAGTTTCACCTTTTAGTCCCCATCGATCAGAAACTGCGGTAGCATGTTACCACGCAACACCTCCATCACTTGTGAATGCCAAAGCCTTCAACATACAACGGAAAAGATCGGTACGGCGCCCGGAATCTCCAGTGTAGAATGGTCCCGATCGCGTGGAGTCATTCAGGAAATCCAGGAAGGAAGCATGATGTCCAGCGAGTACTGGGTCTGGATCTTCGTCGTCAGGTATATACAGGATGGAATGTAGGCCACGTAAAATCAAGTGAGCATCGCCTGGCTTGAGTTCGAGGAGTTGTTCTCTTTCGGAAACAGACGGATCATTCAAGAGCTTCTCTGCAAGGACTGTGAGAATTAGGAGAAGTTGGGGCCGGGAATCCAGCGAAACACCGGAGACAATGGGCATGGGGAAAGTGCCGCTGCATCAGGAAAATGTTTCATGTCTGGCGTGTCTGGTTGTCTGGTTGGGTATGGCTGGTCTGGCGGTGGCGGTGCTCCAGTTCGCCAGACGGCCACATCCAGCCATTTTTTGAACTTTGCCATAATATTTCACGGCCTAAGAAAATAAATTTTAAGTTCTCAAATAGGTGACTGTGCTGAGTTCAAATTACCACCGGTGTACACTTTTGCGGCATCTTAGTTGAGTTTGCGAAGTTCGGACGGACCCGAATTTCTTGAAGTACTTACTATGGCCGGAGATTGGATGGTTGAGTGGTGCCTGTTTGCACAATGTTATAGGTTACCGGAGTGGACAAGATAACTATTGATGTGGAGCAAACAAAACCGTAGAATATAGCACAAGTTCAGTGCATACGCATGCAAAGAAGATTGTGAATTCATCAAGTCCATTTCGAAGTCCGCCATCAAAGGTCCGTGCACCTCACGTGCATTTGACAGATGGTTGATGATTTTCGCCCCTTCCTCTCTACCACCTCTCCCTCTCACTCTTCGTGTCTCGTGTCCTTCTCCGTCCTTCTGCCTCCCGGCCTGTCTTGTTCTTCTCGCTCGCAGGCTGGATTTTCAAGCCCTATCATCAATGCTACACTCCCCTCAAGTCTCGCTGTTTGTTATCCGTTCCTTTCAAGGCCTTCAAGCTTTCTCAAGCTTCCTCGGAGAACCCTCAAGCTCTCAAGGCCTCAAAACTTCATCTCCTCAAGCCTCCAAGTCTCAAATCCTTTCCCTCTCAGCCTCGAACCCTCAAGCTCATCCTCTGGGCCGCACACTTTTGTGAGATTTCCAGCCGTCGCCAGGTCCGCAAAGACTTTCTCTTCTCTGCGAACAAGGGCTCTGGACACCCACATCTTGTTGAGCATAGGTGTGTCGTGCTACCTTGAAGTTCCGAGCTACATCGATGTTGACATACGTGAAAGCCCAGGCACATTGGATGACATTCCGTGCGAGCAGGTGATTGGTTTTCCCTTGCCGCCGTCGCCGCTGTAACGGTTAGTAACGGGACAGCAGGGGGGGCGTCTCGTGGTGTGTATTCCCCCTGGCCACTCGAGCCGCTTACTATTGTGTACCATCGTATATGAATGAATACATGTTTTACTATCCTATTGTGTGATTTGGGCATGGCCCAAAGTCGAAAAAGCGGCAGTGTGATTGTGTAACCTGTCCGAATTCTGTAGCCAGAAAGATTTTGTGGCGTGTCTGGCGCCACTAAACAGAAAGTGGCACAGTGCAGGTCATTATGCCGTCAGGCGACTTTATGGCGGTATGGTTTGTCTGGTTGGCATGGCGCCATACCAACCAGACGGCCGCCAGACCGAAAACATTTTGCTGATGTGTGCCGTTGTAAGTTCCGCAAACTCCCGCTGCAACAGTCCAACTGCCGCTGCACTGCTTTGCACTGCCGCTAACTCGTTTGACTGTCGCATGCTCAGCATACAACTACCATGCAAACCTGCGGCAGTGCTCTACTTCTTGCGCTTAACTGCCGCTGCCGCTGCCGCCCACCGTTCTTTATCTTCCACTGCGTATGGCTACCGCCGCCCATTCCTACTCGACATTTGAATTTCTCCAACCTTGGCATCCCCTGCTCTTATGTCGCAATGGACATTCCCACTGCAATGCAATAATTTCGCAAAGAAACCCCGCGGTCATTGAATATATCCAAATTATTACAATCTTTCACACGTGATGCGCGAGTCGTGCCGACTGCAGGAGAACATCTCGGTCTCTTCCAAATGCCGCAATTGATTTCTGCGGGCTGTACCCAACTGAACCATATATACAGCCAGCTACCGGTGGCCATTCCAGGACACAGCCATCCAAAATGGAGCGGTTAATCGGTAAGGGACCAAGATTAATCGAGCGCTAAGACTCGCTTTGCCGACAGTCTCGGAATTTGGTCGTTGCTTAACTCAAAATCGTAAAGAATCCTGACAATGCGCTATATCGCCATTTCTACTCAAACACAGGGTTCACGGTCTCTAATTTGGTCTTTAACCTCCGCTTTTCGTGTCCCGCATCGCTCAACAATTCTCTTCCTGCGTGAACGGTCTTCAAGCAATGATACAACCTGCATTGGCTCCAGAAGTACCGCCGTTGTCTCTGCCCTCAATGTCATTGTCAATCTAAAACGAGCCGGCGGTGTGTTGAGATCGGTTTGTGTTGAAATTGAATAGCAGCCTACCTCCGGCGCACGCACGACCTCGATCGGCTGGAACACGTCGGACGAACGGATTACTGGGTCCTGTCATTGTCCAGTTAGTTAACTGTTGCTTTGGTACATGCGCATGGACAGTATACCTTTCGCTTTACAGAGTCGGAAGGCCCAGTCTGCTGTGGGACGGGGACTGGAGAGGCATAAACAGCCCACACCAAGGCGCAAGAGGCGTAGATGGACGAGATGAAACGCATAGGGGACGAGGATGAGATGTGACGGGTTCAAGAATTCAGTGCTGCTCTTGGGGTCGAACATGAATGGATTTTAAGAGGATTCTGGGCATTTGAATAATGCCGGAACAGCGAATCACCTGAATATCGGAGTTAGGTTAGGGCCAAGTACCAGGACCCAGGACTCAGCCATGGACGGGGAGAGCTGGATTTGGAGTCGGCACGATATACTTCTGGGGAAAGTGGAGTTCGCCAATTTTCGTACCTTTGCAGGTTATATCAAGTTCGGGGGAATGATAAATCCGAACTGGGCTTCGGGTATAGATAAATGGCGGTCCCACGGAGAAGAGACCCATTCGCAAAAGAGAATGAAGCGTTGGAATGACTTGTACAAAGTGTACCATCCAGCCGATCTTCCGGTTCATAACCTAGCGCAGCGAGTCCACGCCCTTCAAAATTATTAATGCCATGCAGGCAAGCTGGTCTTTTACGTGGCAGTGGCGTCCTCAAGATCTCACATTCGCCCGTCAAAGTTTCCCCAATCCGCTATGCCCGTCGCCCGAATTCGCTCGCCGAATGTATTTGTTTCAGCATGCAGGTCACTGGGCGATGGTTCCCGGCATTCTTGGGCAATTTACTGCGCTGAATAACCTTCATTGTAAGTAGTTCCTAGCGAGTCTAAAGCTTGAACTCGAGGATCATCAACGACACGCTTAGGTTGTCCACATTTCCGAGAGTTAGCGACATGCAGTGACCCGAGATTCCTAGAAATGCAACCGGAGAGATTGACGTCTCCTGCACTCGTGCATAGCACCTTACTCGCATGAAACCGTTCCGATGTTCGGTAATTTTGGTGGTCCACAGGACATCCATATTCCTTTATCCTGCGGTTCCTGTGCTCTTTACTCCTCGGCACCCCCTCCGAGTTCAACCTGACAGAATCTAAGATGGGAGAGAAAAGGTCTCTGAAGGACACCGAGCACCACCCGTAGTCCTACGGTTATCTTCGATATGTTTTCGGAGACTCTTTGGTTCTCGTTATATAGTAATGGGTTCGATACATCGGCACTCATGGCACTTGTCGCCAGAGTTCTTCCTTCTACGTTTCTAATCCAGGAATATGGGTCCATTTTCCTACTATGTTGCCCAGCCGTTTTGTACTACAAAATGGTGGTCCAGCCACCCGTACCACAGCCACCATTTCGTGGCATGAAAGGGCTAGACACTCCTCCTGGAGTGACTCTATATTGCAACATCGGCTCGACATCTCTCGGTGGGTAATATTCCGTGTCTCCCTTTTCCCGCTATGACCTATTTCCGGGCAAGTATCAGCTGCACTTGCAGGATGGAGACTCATTCTCCGATCTTCGGCTCCATGACATGATAGATTCCCCGAGTCAAATATGCACTTACCGGAGGTGTTCGCGCACAATACATCCGGGCCAAGCAGGGGTGAGGACTCATTCTCCGAACATCTTTATCGATTGTCCGCCACTAAAGTCCTGAATGAATCCAAATTTCAATTTGAAAACTGGGTGCATGAGCTCGGCTCGGGGGATATTCAGGAGTCAGGGACGATGGTGTACATAAAATGCCTTTATTATGCCGGAATACTTCCTGAAATCGGTGTTCCTGTGCGGGACTGTGCCGTGTAAACCTACTTAACTACCTACCTACCTTTCAAGGAAAGTAAGTATAATTTGCACAGGTTGCCATGTCGCGCACAGATCGTTCAGTTTACCAGGACGCCAGTACAGCGAACTAGAGTCCTAACGCCATTCTCACCGCTAGAAATATTGACCAGGCGACTACCGATGGGCTCAGCCAAGATGATACGCACGCACAAACGTCACCGCAGACTTCGATCTCAGAGACTTCTTTTGTATAGATGTTGTCGGAGATTTCTCCGTAATCCCGTTCGTTAAACTTCCGACAATATTAATCACGACTTGAAATCTCTAAATCTGGGTATAATCTACAGGTTACGGCAACGGAACTCAGCGCTGACCAAGGTCTCATGTCCCGATATTATGTTCTCTGTGTCAGGCTTGGCGGGCCTATTTCATCCCCACAACATACACCGCCAAAGTGCTGTCAGGCCGTCTCCAGGTGGGATCATCAGCTGGATCCCAGAAAACACATCAACTGTTACCAGCTGTAAGGAGGATGGAATCCAGCTGGATGGTCCAGGCAGAGTTCCCAGCTGGCGAGAACACGGAAAATCAGCTGGAAGTTGAGTTTCTCTCCCAGGTGTGGGGTGACCGGTGCGGTGAAAGTAAAAAAATTGATTGATCTATCCTCTCGACTGGCCGCGCCACCCACCCACGGTGTCGATTACTACGGATAACTAGTGACGCCGTGCCGCTGCCACCGACAAAGCGGCCACCATCCCCGCCGCCGCTACGGAAATGGGGGACCCTGATGGGACTAGCACTAGCGCTCAATAATTTTTACCGTCAATATATTAAATTTTTCGTGCTGTTAATTATTCGAGTGAGTACATGAACTGTCCGATAATCCCCATGTTGGCTTGCGGCACGCACCCAGCCTGACTGTCATGACCCAGCCTTCCCATCCCAGAAATTCGTTGACCTCGCGACAGCGCTCCCATGCAAGCTGGTAGTCATTCTAATCCAACTACACACCAGGCATACTATTCTCAACAACCACCTGCACCGAATCAACCGCTGTCGAAGGGAAGACGAAACTGTGCTGCACTACTTGATCCACTGCCCTGCCCATACCAACACCTGCGCTGAACTACATCGCTTAGGTGGTGGCTCGAGTCGCGAGATAGTGCAGCCGTTAACTAAGCCGAAGCTCCTCCCGCTGCTCTTCCAATTCATTGCTCGGTCCGGACGTTTCCGCACCGTCTTTGAAGAGCTCCTCTCTCTTGAAGAAGATGCATTGGAAGACCGTTGACAGACAATATATACAGCGCCGCAACATACGATACCTCACCCTACAATTCGCACTTGCTGACACTTAATACTTGCGGACTTCCCGCTACGATCTTAGGGCAACCTGAGGGAGGCGTCCTAGTTATGCCGACTTATGTACAACACCACGTGAGGACAATCTACATAATATTAGCAACATACTGTACAGGTGGGGTCCCTAACATATCGTACGCGGTCAAGTGAAAACAAAAAAGTGCCGTTCTCGAAGTAGATGAAAGCCAAGAAGGATTGATCGACAGTCAGGGCATTGCAATGAGCGAGGTAATGGCTTGCAAACGGACCTAACTGACCGCGGTAATAGTAAATAAAAGTCCGATGGCTCCAATGAAAATTGGAGAGATATATGGAGCTGATGCGCTCAGATCTTGCATTTCGACCGATAAGGAGAGCAATCGAGGTGATTGCCAGGACAAGGTATACACCGTAGAAGCAACTCTCCAAAGCAACTGTTACGAGGCTGAGAGGCACGAGAGGAATGTCCAAGACAAGACCATTGGCTCGCAGTCCGGTCATTTATACCCAGACATGCATCAGGATGGAATTGAGGGTGGTGCTATCGGTACCGGCGGCAATCCGTCATCTAGAATAGCTATCGAGTGATCAATTTATATACACCTATTTCGGGGGAATGCCTAAGCGAGACCGGAGACGAGAACGATTCCACGGGCCGACTGCCAAAAGTTAAACAAAGAAATGCAAGCATATTGTGCGGAAAGGACCACAACGCATCGAGCCCGGCGACGGTGAGCGGCCGTTGGCGGCTTCTATGCACACTGCAGGAACGCAGTGCCGGCACTTGACTGCCGAGAGAGGCGGAAACGAGGAAGGGGAATGTGGTGCCGATGGCGGAGGCGCTTGCCTGGGAGTGCACGAGCAATGAGGCGGTGATCGCGGTGCCGGATGACACGACGCGGTTATTCAGAGACGCGTAGAAGGTGCGATGGTCGCGAGAAGGACTTTCAAAGAGGGGAGTAGTGGCTGCCATGGGCCCGGGGTGCCGCACGTAAAATCATGATGGAGGCGGAAAAGAGAGTGCTCGCGGTCTCATACTCGCAGAGAAAAAAAAATCAACTTGATTCGTTTTGGACATCTAAGTACTGTAGTATCACGACCGAGTGTTCAGGTGACGGGTGACGGACGGTTCTGAACTGAACACTTTGGGTGCCAGTGACGGTGACGTTGGATTTTGCGCTTGAATTGGGCAGAAAACACCAAAATTTTGCGTTCGGTATTCGCCGAACTGCCTTATATGGCAATTTTCTGCTGATTGCCGAGGAATGAACATCTGAAAAAATGAAACACTTCGGGTGACGGGTGATATGGCGTGAACACTCGGTCGTAATACTACAGTAGTCTTGAAATCGACATGAGAATCGGATTCCTGAAATTGAATCTGGGAAACCGGCTCAATCAACACTCACTGCATGAGCGCTGGGCTTGGAGTAAGATGAATCCTCGCGCTTCTAAGAAATGTCAACCAGCCCGAACTCGCTCGGGAACTGATCTTTGTCTTTGTTTTCGTTGGATCTCACGCTGTCTCCGCCAATCTGCAAGCAGCAACCGTAGCCGCTGCAACTTGGCTGCAACCGTGTTTCACTTCCCTTCGCTAACTCTCCTCGATGCTCATTCCAAAGGCGTGAATCCATATCCATGAATCCCGGCCCCGATCGCTCTGGATGACCTCCGAGACTTGACCGGTCTCGTCCCAACGCGCCGGTTCCAGGCTCTGTGGGATTCCGACCGCCCACAACACCGGCGTCCTATAAAGCACGTCAGAACTGAGATCTCTTCTTTAATCCAAGACGTCCGCACTCGCCCGTTTCACGACCATTCTCCTCGTTGCCTCTCTGGCTGGCCTTGAAATGACCGTCCCACGCACCATCGTCGTTGGCGGTGGGCTCGCCGGTCTGAGTGCCTCTCACACGCTGCTTGAGCGGAGAAAATCTGTCCTTCTTCTGGACAAGAAATCATCGTACGTGGTTCTTCTGTCTCTGTGGTATTAAATTCAACGAGCCGTAGTCTCGGAGGCAACTCCGTTAAAGCTAGCTCTGGGATTAACGGTGCTGGAACCGAAGCCCAGCGGGCGCTTAAGATTGAGGACACTCCGGAAGCCTTGTGCGCTCGTTCATTCCTTTTTGTTCACCACCTTCTAACCTTCGCCTAGCTACACCGACACCGCTGCCTCTGCGGGCCCTAACCTCGTACGACCCACCCTCATTACCGCGCTCACGACTAATTCCGCGTCCGCCATTGCCTGGCTTACGGACATATTCGATGTCGACCTCTCGGTTGTTTCGCGCCTCGGGGGGCACACTGTGGCCCGCACTCATCGCGACAAATCCGGCGCACCCGGCTGGGCGATAACTTCCGCACTCATGAAGAAGCTCACCACGCTGGCATCAGAGCCGGAGTCGCATGTGGAGATAATCAAGAGCGCGCGCGTTTTGAAGCTGCTGGAGGAGGGCGGCGCCGTCGTGGGCGTAGAGTACGAGGCCGGCGGGAGCATTGTCGCCGCACACGGTAACGTCATCCTTGCCACTGGGTGCGTCTCCTTCAGCCGCATTTTCATTGGTGTTAACGCTCCCCAGCGGCTACGCAGCAGACTTCTCCTCGAGGGGGATCCTCGCCTCGCACCGCCCCGAGCTCCTTGCGCTCTCGACCACCAACGGTGATCACGCCACGGGCGACGGCCTCCGCCTCGCGCTCGCCCTTCCCGCGCCCGCGGGTGTATGCGACCTCGACCAGGTGCAAGTGCACCCCACGGGCTTCGTCGACCCCGCTGAACCCCGCCGCGAAGACCAAGTTCCTTGCCGCCGAAGCGCTGCGCGGGGCGGGCGGCCTGTTGCTCGACGCGCGGGGCGCGCGATTCGTACGCGAGGTGGAGCGGAGGGACGTCGTGACTGCGGCGATGCAAGCGGTCGAAGGCGAGGGGCGAGGACCGGTGAGGCTCGTATTGGGCGAGCGCGCGGCGGGAGAGGTTAAGTCGCATTGTGCGTTATATCGTATCTATCTTTCGTTCGAATTGAACTTGATGTGGTTGAGTTTAGGTGACTTTTACGTATCGAAGGGGCTGATGAAGCGGTATGCTGACGCGGCGGCGTTCGCCGAGGATACTGGGATCTCCCTCGACACTATCTTGTCGACGTTTGCCGGCTATGGTACCGATGGGGATCCGTTCGGGAAGGGTACGATATTACCATCTCATTCTGGGCTTGTTCTTTCGACTGAGATCCCCACCCAGTCGCCACAACCACTTCGTACACGCCCACCGAACCACTCCACGTCGCGATCATCACTCCAGTCGTCCACTACGTGCGTCCCCCATTCCTCCTTATCTCGCACAAGCCAACCCACTAACGTCTCATAGACCATGGGCGGCCTCTCCGTTGACGCCTCCGCGCGCGTCCTCAGCGAAGCCAATGGTGCGCCGATCGCGGGGCTCTGGGCCGCCGGGGAGGTCATCGGCGGCGTGCATGGGCGCAATCGCCTCGCGGGATCGTCGTTGCTTGAGGCGGTGGTTTTTGGGAGAATTGCAGGGGAGGGTGCGGCGGGTGAGGTCTAGGATTAGGTCGGTGTGATGAGAATTAAAATTTTCTTATATTGTTAATTGGTGTACATGTAGGTGCACCGCTACCTAAAAGCTTTTCTGTGCTTCTTGACCTGCTGTTTAAATATAATTCCAAAGGCCTGTTACCCCCTCGGGCTTGTTAATGCATTTCTCCGCTGTAGCATTCAACGACTGCAACGCTGGTTCTTCAAAGTTACCCCTGCACTAGGGTCAAACCAGCCTGTCTATGAAACCAAGACCGGCCCCGGCCGAGTCGTATAGACCTTCGTCACTACGTAGGATGTGCAAGTTCGTAGTTTGATGGAGGATCTTCGTAGTTTGATCGCGCAAGCTCGTCGCAAGCAGCTAAGGGAACACAAGTTTGTCAGAACCTGTCAGAACCCATCAAGAGCGTGCAAGTTCGTCGTAAACCCCAATTCGGCAAGCGCTGACTGTACTGCTTCGTCCCTCCCATCATCATCTCACCCGCCGCCCGCGTTCTTACAGCCTTCGCGGTGTGTTCCCCGCCACCATTGGTTCCACGCCGTGCTCGTATACTAATATTTCTGACAGACGGCCAATGGATGACTCCTTGTTTTCTGAGAGAACGGGGGGCCAGGAACAGCAGCGGTACGATTATCGTAAACCACTGCTCTCGCTGCACTGCTCACTCTGGTGTTCCTCAATTTTTAGACACCCGCCGCACGTCAATCAGGCTGCGTCGGGTGATTTCGTTTCCCAGGTCAATCCCGTTAGAACCGCCGTCAATCCTATTAGAACCGCCTGTCAATCCCAGTAATTACAACAACCCAGCCCCGCTTCTACCTCCAGGTGCTTCAATTACCCGGCTCAATGATGTTTCCGGGCAGATCTGTTTCCTAGTGCATATACGTCTCACCCTGCTTCCGCCACATTTCAGCCTGAGTTCATGGCGCTGACTTCGTGGGATGCCGCACCATCCTCTTGGCTGCCGCATTCAGCTTAGCAGCTTGCCGAACACCCCGTACGATGGGACGACGCCTCAGGGCAGCCGCACTGGGATGATTTCGTCTCCATGTGCGAGGATTGCTCACCCATCTTCTGTGTTTTACCCAAATATTTATGCACCCCTCCTCACAGCAGTCGGTCGGCGCCCGCGTACTTCTCCCTCCACAGTGGAACGCGTTGGAAACAAGACATCAGTAAGTGGTGGTAAATTGGGGTAAATTCTTCTCTGGGTACTGACCGAAGTTGTTGAAATTTATCAGTGAGCTACGGGCATGTCTTTGTCGCAACAAAGCTCTGAAATGATCCCAGCAGGTCGACTCTTCTCCGTATCGACACAGTAAATGCGTAACTTGTTCGATACATGCAAGCATGACTCTCAATACCACGGCGCCGCGTTAAACTGCATTTCAGCGCCGTGTGTTATTTATCCCGGAACCCTCATCGTGTGTCATTTGGCTCATTGAAACATGTAGCTGCAGCCTACATAGGCTGTAATGTCATATTCGAGATAAACCCTTTCTGTTCAATTGAACTGTATTAGCTCGAAACTCGAAACTGCCGTGTCCCTTCACCGCTGCCTTCATATCGTCGGGGCATAGCGAGAGAAGTAAGATCCGTTATCCAAGTATCTCCTATGTAGCCTCCCCAAAAAACTTGCAGAGGCCAACTGTGCTCGACAGTTGACAACTAAGGAGAAAATTGAACCATTTGAACTGCGACAAATATGCACCAGACCAGGACACACGGCTGATTTTTTTCTGCTGTTGTGGTCGTCACAGGTGGGAAGACTCCACATTCTAATGCGCATTCAGTCGTGCGTTCAAGACAGAAAGGGAGGGATTCGGCGAACACAGGTCGAAACTTCCGATGGGAGTGATGGCAGCGTTCGGGACAGGCGAGAGGAATGTCTCTGCTTCATCTGGTTCCCATCCGACGAGCTTGGACTTTCAACATCATACCAAATATGGCATGCGACGAACTTGCTCGCAAACTGACGAACTTACACACCATCTGCCAAACCCCAGACATCCTACGCAGTGATTAAGTATACGAGGGCTCGGTGGTGCGTCGAGTCCCAAGCGGGTCGTTTCGGAGTTCAGCCTCAGTAGGTCCGTTCATTTCCCATCAATCCCAATACATGACCAAAGATCAGCACCGCCACCTTTTCCTCTTCTCGCTTATGATCATCAGCACCGCTGCAGCGTCACAGCTTTTGGTTCAAGCTTTAATGTACTTGCGTACAATTTAACTGGCGCCCTTAGCAATCACAATGTTAGGTATGGGGGGAAGCCACGAAGCAGACTAGCTACTTGACTTGGACGAGCCCCACCTAAGCTCTCCCTGCTGGCGACGCCACAGGGCCGCAAGACGCCGCAAGAGTGGGACGTGCATGCGCGCGTCGTAGGAGTCACGGTGTGCTTCTAACCAATTCAATTTGATTAACTGGGTTATACTAGGGGGTCTCACTATCTGAGTCCCTCACCGGTGCGTCGGTGCGTTGCTCCGAGCGTGCCCGCGGGCGCCGTCTTAGCGCGCTGCTTGATACTGTGCCGACTGCGCGTACACGTTGCTGCTCGTGACCGACTGTCTCGCACTCCGCCGTACGAACGCCCGCGCGCTGCCCCTTCCATCCCAATCTCGCCGCGCAACGCACCCGCTCCCGTTCATGCAGCACCTCGCCCTCGCGATCCGCCGACTGCGACTCTCTCCTGAAGCTTCGCGCGCGCGATGCCCGTTCGAGCGCCGACTCGTGCATCGGCCCTTCCCTCTCCTCTCCCTCTCCCTCTTTCGCTCGTCCTATGGTCGCGCACGATGTCCGCCCGGCGCTTCACCTCCTCCCGCCACATCCTATCCCCCATCCCTTGTCCGGCCGACGCCTCTCCCTCCTCGCACCAGTAGCCATTCCACTTCCAATCGCTCCATCCCCAACCCCTCCCTACCACCCTTTCCCACTACGCTCGCGCCCGCAATTATCACACTTTTCTCGGCGCCAATGATTGCATCAGTATCTCTGCATCGATCTCAGCTCCTTCAAGTCGTAGTCGCGGTCAGACTTACCCTTACTAAAAGCACCTGGGTAGGGTCGTGCACCGGCCCTCCCTCTCTTCCCGCTCCTCCTCCCCTCCCACACCGCTGCAAACGCGCTGTTCGATTGATTGATCAACGCCCACGTACGGGATGCCCGCCCTCGCACGCGCGGCGTGTCATGCCGTCTTGCTACATCCCATCCTCCTCTTCATCGTCCTGTCAGGCCTTCCCCATCCCCACCCCCCTGCTTGTCTGGCTCGCACCTCGCACCGCACGGCATTCCATTCCCAATCGTTCCCTCCCTCTCCACCTTACCCACGATCGCTGTATCCCCTCAAGCATTGCTCTTCTTGTCTGCTCCTCCACGTACGGCGTCGCGACCCTATTTTAAATTTAGTCTCTCATCAAGACCTTGTTACGCTCCGCATCTCAAGCCTACAGTGAACCAAGCCGGTTGAGACATCTATTACAATTGCTGAGATTTCAGGCAACATGACACCTGTCCCCTCTGACACGGGCTCGGCTTATATGTGCAAACTGCATGGGGGCCGGGTGCCTGCCAGCGACGCTGTACGTACGTTCTTTACAAAAGTTTCTATTCTCATTCTGATGGGCGCTCGATAACACAATGTTTCAATAGGTGCTTTCGGCGGCCTCCTTCCTTTACGTGCTAATAATACCGCGATTATTGTTAAAACATCTGAATACATGCATTATCGCTTGCTGTCTGATTACAGTTTCGTGGCGGCGAAAATGGTGTACCGTATCGCGGATGCTGATTAAGGTGAGTGGCTTGGATTTGTGACCAGAAAGACGTTCTGGCGTGTCTGGCGCCACTGAAAAAACTGTATCGCAGTGCAGGTCGTTATGCTGCCAGGTAAACTTATCGGTAGGTAGGTAGGTAGAATTACACGGCACGGTCCCCTCAGGAACGCCGGTCGGAGTATGATTGGTCTAGTAGGCGGCGTGGTGCCATACCAACCGAAAACATTTTGCTGATGCTGGGCTAACATCCTCCCGTCCGCGGGGAGTTACTAAACAAGACGGTGATCTGACCCATGGAACGGCTAACGACGGGGTCCACACGGAGTCTCCGACGTATTGTCAGGCTGGGGCCCGGCGGCCCAGCCCGGCGTCTTGTTTCTTCACCCGCGAATCATAAGCAATTGAACCCATCGCCGAGTCTGATACGCGACGGCATCGAAACTTCAGGCACACAGAACAGAATGGCACCTCTACGAGTCGGTTCTCTAACGGGATTGTAACTCACCTGGTCCCTGACCATAGATGATTTCGAGACGGCGGGGTTTTTGACCACTTTATTCATAACACTACATGCAACGTTCTGTCCCCCCGTCGATCAGCATCGACCCTGGACAACTTCGGCGTTGCGCGGTAAATGCACAGGACCGATGTGATACCCCGAAGTTTGTCCGTGACTAATTGGGGGACCAGACCACACCGTGACGGAATGCAACCTCGCCGTGCGGAAAAAAGTTGCTACGAATGAACTGGGCCTTGACAGCAGAGCCGCTCAACGACTCTCAATACCCATATTCTCCATATGCATAGGCCGATTTATACAGTATATAAGGCAGCGAAGGTGTGCCTCTCCTCTCCAAGCAGCTCCCTCCAAGCGTCTTACCAAACAGTTTCACTTCGAGTGTTCGAATTCCCGACAATATGTTCTCCAGCAAATTCCTTCTCAGCACCGTTACCGCCGCCCTGCTTGCAGGCAGCGCTACCGCGTTCACCGGCACTGGTGCGCACATCATCCTCGCTGCTCAACGCTGGCGTACTAATGTCTCTGCCACTTGACCTCCAGCCCAGCTCGGGTTGAGCACTGGCGTGACTAGCTGCAACTGCCCTGCCTTCAACGGCCCCTTCGCCATTGCCGTCCCCAGAGATCTGGTCACCACCCAGACGTGCTGCAACTACCAAGTGAACCTCTCCGGTAAGCCGATTACTGCACCCTTTCCTACAGCCCGCTGAATACATTGAAACTTCCCTAGTCAATGGCCAGACCACGACCGCGGTGTTCAGCGGCTACTACGAAGCTGGGGCGGGAACACAGAATATCGCACTGAGCGCGTCGGCATTCGCGGCGTTGGACAGCAACGTGGATGACACGTCGATCGCGGGGGTCACTTGGAGCTTCTTTGAGAGCCCGGGACGCAAATGATGCTTGACATGTAATTTGGACAGTCCGTAGCTTCCCCGGATATGAAGAATCCCCAATACATCTTTGATTCAAATAATGGACTGCAATTGAGCCCACTTCCGGATTGGAGAAAACAAGCTGCTTCAGACATTTAGATCCTCGGCCTGAATTGAACGGAAAATGTGTGCTGAACTCGAGATGAACTTTGAGATGGTTCTGAATTCAAATCACTGTGAGTATCCGGGGGTTTTTATGTGTCCAAATAAGACACGATGGACCGTTCCCCGATGTCTGCCACTGATCCGATACTTTGTGACACTGGTTGAGGGAACTGGGTACATGTGGCGACGTCGTGATGGGTATGATTATAGCTAGATCAACAACGTGGCTTCCTTCCTTCAAGTTGTTCCCGCCCACACCAGCCATGAAAACGGACTATGTGCCGGATGGTGCCCAAACCCAGATAATCCACGAGTGTGATATCTCCCATTCACGTTTTGAATCGAGACTCCCCTGCTTCTTGTTGGTTCCTTGGAATCGAGAGTTCGGAACGGTATCAATTCGATTCCGCTGATGATTTGGGTTGGGCACCACGTTCTAATGCATTCAGCGAGGAATAGATTTTTTTTTCTCTCCAGGTGTGCTTTCACGGACAATCTTCTTCCTCATGTTCACAGCAAGAGCAACTGTGTCACGTGCCAGCTCTGGACACACCCGAACTCCGAAACGACCCGCTTGGGACTTGACCACCATGGACCGAGTTTTGGTGGGAGTTTTGGTGGAGATTCCTGCCAATTTCAGCCCCCTTAGTGAACAAAGATAGTGCGGCACACACCAGCCAAATAGGCCTAATTCACAGTTGTACATTGCATACAGGTGTACTCGTCGATAAAAGATAACACCCGTGATTCCAAGCGATTCTCTCCACGGATATCTCTGTGGGCTCCGGTTCGGCATGACTTGTTTTTAACGGTTAGGGGCCGAATGCGATTTCTGGGCACTCCCAAAGGTGTCCTATGGAAGCATTTAAACCCAAATGGATTCATGCTGGAGGAGGAACACCTACCGAGCACCATCGCCTCGAGTACTATGTGATGAAAACACGTGGGGGGCCTTTTGTTCGTCCCGATTTAAAGGTTCTAGCGACGAATAGCTTGTAGCTTCATGAACACCTTCCCAATATGTGCCTGGGACGAAATATGTGTGGACCAACGAGGGTCTCGAAGCATTATGGCAACATCGGCTGAGACTTGAACGATCTCCCAGATGCTTGACGCAAGTTACTCATCCTTCCCTTGAGGGGATTTAAACATTGCAGGTGGTTTCGTGATTCAATTCTATGAAAGCCACGCTCGGATTTCAGTTTGAAAGTGAATAATAAGACTATAGTTGAGGGCAGCCCGACGAAATGGAAATTGAGGGAAAGGATACCGACTTCCCTCCAATTTACGTCTCTGTGGCAGCCTCATTCCACGAGAAAGAAATGAGACATGTTCCCTAGCAGGGTTCTGGTTTAAAGCACATTGTGTCGTGATGATTTAAACTGATTGGAACCATCAGCTGGTTTGAGCTGGTTGGAACCATCAGTGTTTGAACCATCAATGGTTTAAACCCGTGGGAACCATCAGATAGTTTGAACTCAAGATGTTCAAACTATGGGTTTTTTTTTTTTTGTTGACACATGAAAACACACATTGTTATGCTCAATTATTTTCCACTATGATGGCATTCCAGTCAATTCTTATGGCAGTCTAAGCGCACTTTTAATTGGTTGCAAGATAAAAGGTGATTTTAGGCTTACTGCATCAAAGATAAGTGACAAAGATCTAAGTGCTTCTCTTTGTGAGTTCAGGTCTGGGCCATAGTATGCGACCAGCAGGTTTGAACAAACACAAGTTTGATTTATAGGCTTCTAACAACACACTCTATAATGTACTAGCAATATGCAACCACCAACAACAGCACTGCTAGGAACCTAGGGATGGTCCAGGGGTGTGTTTTATATGGGGTGGATACAAGGTGGCTGGACCGCTAGGTCGAGAACACCAGGGCAGAGTATGTAGGTTTGTGAAAATCCTCGCTAAGGGCAGCCCCAAAGACTACTGAGGCTAACAACAAGGGACTTCAATCCTCAAATGGCAAGACTCTCCTTGACCGTCAACCTATTCCTTAACCAAGAACAGGAACCTTTCCACTTTTATCGGCACTAGCTCACTACAAGTGTCCAGCTAGCGACCCAACACACTACGACAGAGCTTCCGTCTATATCGGGGTGAAGGTGAAATAACTGACAAGTTATAGCCAAACTAGAGGTGGGGGCACCTAGTCCGTCTTCTTCTTAGTGGGCTCAAGCCAACACACAATCCACCTAGCAAGCGATCCAACACACTACGGCAGAGCTTCCGTCTTGTCGGGGTGAAGGCAAAGTCACTAGCGCAAACTGCAGCTGGGTCTTGAAGAGAACACCCTTGTTTTATATGTGGAGGTCTAGGACCAACAACACGAAACCCTCAACTTAGTCACTCGATGTTTCCAGAGTCCACAGTTTACTGATTCCAATATACAGACTACTACAAGTGAAGTTCGGTATCAACTTCCACTAGCAGCCTGAGTCCACTAGCACCAGCTTCGTCCAAAGTCTGGGGCATAATGTTCTTAGACCCTAGTCTGTCCTGTGCTTCCTTTTATACTACTAGGTTTGGGTTACATGTGAAAGTGAGCTGAATAATACAATAAGCAATATTAGATGATAAGAAATACGGTCAGCCAATGAGACGACTGCCGTTTGGTTTTGGGACTGGTTTGGTATATGCCAGGTCAGCCTCGCTGACTGGCTAGCGTTCAACCGTGGGTATATCAATGGATCCTCAGCCCTCCGTCTATGCCGAGCACCCCTTCCAGACCAACCGGCGATGTAGCCGGTGATCTAGGTCATCTCTACTCTGTCAGAGCGTCAATCTATTACATCTAGGCGATGCAGTGTTGCAGCCAGCATCAAATGGTCATAGCTCGTTGGTCAGAACATCGATCCACCCTCCAGTCATCGGTACAGGCTGTACGATCATCCCTAACTCCGTTCCAATAGCCTGCTTGCTATTCCCTTCGCCCTAGCTGCCCAGATCGGGCACTAGCCTCGTGTTGCCTCATCTCTTATGTCGTGGTATGTCTTTGTCAAAGCCCTAGCCGATTGCTAGTTGGGTTGTTCTGCCTATCGCCATCTAGTCACTTATCTAGAGATTAGATAGTACCACCGGTTACCGCGCCGAGCTTCCTAGCTCAAGGCATAGTCTCCTAGCTGCACTTCCATTGTAGATATCTGTCTGCTAGACCCTCGCTAGCTCCGTCGCAAGTCATCTCGGGACTACTAGAGTCTCCTAGGTCATGTCTCATGAATGTATAGGCAGTGGTTTAATCCCTGGTTGTTTGTACACTCAGCTAGCAGCTAGCACATCACACTAGTGTAGCCTCGTGCTACAGTCAGCAGTTAGGACTCGCTCTGACTCTCCTTTATATCACCTAACAAGTGGTCTGCGTACTAGCTAGGATGCTAGTAACAACAGAAGCACTAGTTGCTTCCCGTTGTATAAATACTGGTCATAGGAAATCACAAAATTAGCCCTAGATGCTGTGCATTTATGTTACGCTGTTTCAACGTACAGGTCAAGGCTGACCTGTCTAATGTTGCCACGACTCGGAAAGTTGAGTCGTTGCAAGTCAAGTTGGCCTAAGTCAATTTTGAACCAAGTCAAGTTGAGTAAGTTGACTTCAGTCAACTTTTCTTGAACGAATTTTCAGAAATTCATTCGAAGTACTCTACAGGTTGAAAAAACGCAAAAAGGAAGAAAAAAAAAAAAAAAAAAAAAAAAAAAAAAAAAATGGCTATATCACGGCGATGTCACCAAGCGTGAATCTGTCACTCCTGTCACAAAATTTGACAATGTCCCCAATTTGTCCCCAATCGCGTTTTTTTGACAAACCATGTAACTAGGCTGTGACCGACTAGATGTCGACTCAAGTCGACTTGAGTCGATAGAGCAACTCGACTCGACTCAGTTTAAATTGGCGACTCCAAGTCAACTTTGTCGGCTCAAGTCTGGAGTCGAGGCAACATTAGACCTGTCAGACCTGGTGCAGCAGATTGCCTGCGCGAATAAGCATCTGGACGAGGCATAATTGATCCAGCAGCGAGGAATGGAGGTGGCACACCACGTTCTCACGGACGATCAGAACAACTGTTATTTTTTCGTGGTTTTGCTTGAATGGGCACGGCTGCCGGACTATGCGTGGGGACGACTGTCCCTGTGATTAACTCTCGAACTTTCCCGGGCTGGTCTGATAATGAGCCGCACTATATATTTGTATGCTGTTGTGTCCATAATCATCCTGGCAATCAGCACACCTATAGTGTGATGAACATGCACTTGGCCAACATCACCGAGATCCCTGAAGGAATGAGTTGTGCTCCGAGTTTGGTGGGTACAGCATATGTATGCATCAACTTCAACTCGACACGGGAAAATGAGTTTCAAATACTATCTGTGACTGCCAACCTGGCCGGACTAGGAACCTGGCCACTTGCTAATTATAAGGCTATTGACTTGACCATATGCCATTTTGGTGCTCAGGGGGTGGAATGCCGCCTCTACTGCCTGTCTTTGCCAATTTTCAGCCAAAAGTGATGAGTTGATGCGAAGCAGTGGCGCGAATGATGTCGGATCGGAGGGTGGGAAGATCAATTCTTTATCCCCGAATCACCTCTTCGCTCCGTTCTTTACCAATTCTGAACCGATTTGCTTTCTCTGGGGCTCGTTCTGCTCCCCTGAGTGCAGAGCTCCATATCAGGCATGAGCCTGGCTGCACATATCTCATTCTTTACTGCCAAAATCACGTAATTGTCTGCCCTTCAAGTGCGAGGACTGCAACCAAATGACCCAGATACCAAGTGACCCTTTGACCATCCATATCCAGCAATTGTCTAGCTTCATACTTACATGTACGCCTTCGACTTCAAATGTCTTCCACAATTTTAGCTTCTTAATACGTCCCTCAGGCCGTGGCAGACACCGGAAGTGCCTAATATTTGTCGCATCAAAGTCCAAATGTCGGGTTCTCAGCAGCATGACACAGGTGTGGATTTGTGGGCTCAGATATGTTCATTTACTTCTTATGAGCACAAATACAACTTATTTTGGCCAACCAAGCGCTCTGACTGGTGCGCCGTCTTCGTTTCTCCATGAAGGTCTGTCCATGGCCCCTTATTGCTTGTCAAGAGCACTTTATCCCGCCATTTCTATGGGTCATTTCTATAGTTCTTGTGTATGGAAACAATGCTTAATAACCCTTGACCATAACTAAACATTGCAAGAACACTGCCGCAGTCGGAAACACCAGTTTGCACAGGTGGCCAGGTACCCCGTCATTTCTCCTTTTGGGAACTCCGCCAGAAATAAATTCACAAGGCGACGAATATATCCTCAAAAATTAGGTTTAATGGCTCAAACTGTTCCCAGGATCCGTGCCCGTCGGATAGAGCCCATATTCTGCAGCTGGGGTACGCTAGGTAGCTACCAACAGGCCAAAATGTCCAAGGTGGCCAGGATCCCCCTCCCAGATAGTAGTATAACTGACACGCAAGACTCAAATTACACTGTAAATATATGGTACGATCCGTTTAGATGTGATATGTTACTCTCTACTGCTTCTCTGCTTCTCTGCTCCCCTGTTTTCTCCGAAGGGATGCATTGACAGGATGCGGATCCTGTATAGTGTTTCAGTCTTGCCACAGCGGCAGAACGAACGCAAAACAAACCTCAAAAATCTCATCCAATTCCTCGCTATAATTAGGTGGGTGAGATTAGGAAAAGCAGCTCTCACAGCAGAGTGACGTACAGCGTGCGACCCTTTGTTTCCACTGCGATCAGGTATATGACAATCGTTTCCACCACACCCCAGCAGGCGGGGACAAGCATGTACTTCCAGCCAATGTTCTGGAACGCTACTGAGCCCGCGAATAGATTGCACAGTGAGCACAGGCTTTGAACCAAGGCAAATCTGAAATGGGTATATCATGTCAGTGAAGTGCTGGGACGCTTTAATGGGAACTGACAGGGATAAGCCTTTGGCCCTGGCAATTTCGTCGTCAACGGTAACTTTACTATTGTCAGATCACTACTCACCTGTTGCTGAAATCTAGGCATTCAGAGGCGTACATCCCTGTGATCCACGTCAGCTAGTGCCCAAATGAGATTTGCTACAACCCCGCCTTGAAGTGGCATGTAAACCATATTCATGATGAAATTGAAAATGACTGGTGGAGCGTCGATAAGTGCGTACTCGCCAAGGCAAGGGACGACTCACAGAGGAAGGCGAGGGCAGGCTGTGTCATGGCCTTTGCAGTGAACACTGAAAAAGACACGCTGAGCATATCTTTGGGGCTCCAGATAGGTTGAAATTTGTTACCTGCAGCTAAAGCCATACTGACGGCACAACCAGCAGTGCCCCACAACCACAAAGGTCTTCTGCCCACTGGATTTGATTCCCAATCAGAACGTAGGTAATTCAGGCAAAGCAAGTACCTTTGTCGACGATCGAGGCGCCGAATAACGCACCCAAAGCTCCCAAGGCCACGGAAACGAAGGTAAATATGAGCCGACGTTCTTGCGACTTGACTGCAAACAGTGAGTCGATAAAAGATCATGCTCCGGAAAGACGCACCCCCCGCCAAATCGAACACAACCGTGATGTAGTTGCTGGACCGGACGGAGTTAGCAATGAGACTTGATGGGGAACGGCGAGAAGCTTCACAAGATTCCGATGCCAGAAAAAGGTAGCAAAGCCCCATCCAAGATATCACGAGCATTCTGTATCGGGCTCCCCGAGAGTTGAAAAGCTTAGAGTAATCCCACCTTGCTCGGGCGTCAATCGTCTGAGGGGCGAAACATAAGGGCACGCACCATATTTTGTCAGTTCCGTCTACTTTGATACCTGCCTCCAGTTCTTGCCATTCAAGAACGACCAACGGCGCATTCACATCACCATTTCCGTGGTACCTCGCCAGAACCTGGCGTGCCTCGTTTTTTCGGCCAACCGATATCAACCAACGTGGGGACTGGAATATCGTTGAGAGCATACTGCATAGAAACAATAAGATTGTACCTCCGGGATAAACAGGACGCCAACGGCCAGGACGACGGTGGGAGCGAATTGGATGGCACATGGAATCCTCCATGACAGGCTCGAATTCATGCGCCCGGTGGCAATCACCAGACCAGCTATATTTCCTGCTAGTCAGTTTACGAGGGCGCCTTGTGGTTCCCATCTCGTACAGCAGACGATGGATCCCACGAATTGAAACGCTATAGGCATGTCAAACTTGATAATTCACAATAGATGTGCATGGCTCACTATTGTATCTGAATCGGTTCCAAATGAGTCGAATAAGTGACTGGCCGCAGCATATCGGACTTACAGCCCAGCCAAACGCCCCCGCCACTACAGAAAATTAGCTCCGCTCACAAAGGAACATTCAGATATGTACTTGCGGTGGAGAGATTTCGACAACATATGCAGGTCTGTGCCAGTGTATTAGCCGACACGCCAGACGATAGTTGGACAACGGCACCAACGCTGACGATGTGTTCATAGTGGATCCAAAGCCGAGAAGGAACCTCCCGAAGAACAGGTAGATACGGCTCTGAGCGGTCGTGACGGTGGAAATACCCTGATTGTCCATGTCAGACCATGGTACCTTATTTGGAAGGCTGCAGAGCGTACAGCGAGAAGAATTATACTTGCTGCAAACTGATTCGGATGAGGTCAGTGGTTTTCGTGATCTAACAGAAGATGACAAGTATACCATTCCCCCCTTGCGGCCCCATCTATCCGCCACGGGTCCCGCCACGAAACTCGCTGCAATGTTTCCTGACCGAAATCGGTAAGATAAGACCATTAAGCGCAGGGGAATGTGCCTTACCGAAGTTGAAAATTGCGAACAAAAGGGCCGTAATGATGCCTTGTCCGCCACCTTCACCGCTAATACCGAAGTACTCGGTGAACTGGCTACAGGGCTGGATGTTATTCCCGCCATGGAAATGAAGAAAGAAACGACTAACGACATGCCGTTTATCCCGCTCATCACTATAGGATGAAAGTTAACATACATGCCTCTAAAGAAGTTAGGAACACACCCGTCGTGTCAAAGCCAAAGCCCAGCGAACCAATAAATGCCACACAAACGATCATGTACAGCTTGAACGCCCGTATACTGAGTGGATTGAGCTGTGGGCCAGTTGAGAGTGCCAGAGCTAGGTCATCGTTCAAAACACCGTGGGCGTTGTAGATCGAAGCGGGTTCGTCACTGGACGCAGCTGTGACAGAGTTCTTTTCCGACATGGGGAAGGAGAAAAGAGGCGTAAGATGGGAATTGCAGCAGCCTTTCGGTCAAGTGATACATGAGACGCGCAACGCAAACGACAGAAATAGGAAAGTCCTTTGCGGCGTTCATTTATCTCTCTGGCTGAGTGATGCGCCCGTTTATTTTTACGTACTTCCGAGGCAGGGCTGCCGCAGGGGTTGAGAGCAAGGGGTGATCAGTCAAGCGCCATCAAAGATGAACCCCCTGCAGTATGCTGGTGTTTGTCGCCGTCATTGATGCGGCTGACAGGGTCACGTGTGGCCTTATGTAACGCGCGAACGCGCTATAAATTGCTTAAATCAATGAACGCGGGATGATTATTGAACAACACGAGTGCAGTGGAAGTTCATTTAAGTACGGGAGAAGGTAATTAATAGCTCCAGAGGTAATAAAAGTTTGTTCAGTGGCTCTACATCAATGCCGTTCCAAATGCACTTTTATTATTCCCCACCTTTTTTCGCACTTTCACCAACTTTTATGGTAAATTTTGCAGCTTTTCCCACAACTTTGCTCACTTTTGAAACTCAAAATAAGGTGGAGATCTCTCATGTTTTTCCCCTACTTTTATTACCAGACTTACAATTTCACCAACTTTGGTTTCCAACTTCACCAACTTTTTCCGTTTGAAAATTTCCCCACAACTTTTGGGGTCAATTTTTTGTTTTAATTGCTCAGAAGGGAGCCTAAGCTTGTAAGAATAGCAGATCTCGATACTCCATATGCCTGACTACACTGGCTCTGATGCAACAAGCAGAATGCACTGCGTTGCTCAACCGCTAAACACAAAATGCCAATCAACTGTCAAGTGTCAACCAATCCGATAAGTGAGGACAGTGATCACCTTAGCATCAATCTGACTGAAATCAGGAGTCCGAGGCACACCCCAGAGAGGATGTGCATCAGTAGCTGGCTGATGGATGTGTCTTGATAGCACAGGGATCGCAAATCTCACTCCCATACAAGAGCCCTGTTATGTGGACAGACAAGTATTCCTTGTGCTACACCTGTCCTACTGGAGGCCATGATATTTTGGAAGATTTTACACTATGTGATTACATAAAAAAAACCGACATTCAATCCCCTGTAGATTTCCAGCGCGATTCCAACGCACCTACTCTCAAGGTAATCCGATCAAAATTGACCCCGTGGCGCGTGTTCTAGTCAAAACTGTTGAAAACAGAAAAAAAGCATCTGCGCCTTATGTTCCGCAAAGTGCTGTAAAGCCACTTTCCCATCATGTGTATCAAGCACCGGCATCCCAGTGCCAGCTTCCACCGCATCCACCCCATACTTGCAAAGCAACTTTCACATCTTGGACTTCCATCACATCCATGGCTGCCAAAATTCGATATATTTGTTGTTGGTATACTTTATACATATATTACTGCCAAGAAAAAAAGTAGCACGAACATGAGACAGGTGGTGGCGTACAGAAAGTTCAATCGTCCCCATCTGACTCAACCTCATACACCAACCGCCCATCCTGGAATTCCTCAGCATCCGAATCCTCTGCCAACCCATCCAAAATACACAAGACTTCACGGAGCTCGAGGAGGACATGATCTTGGCAGTGACACCGTGCCATATCAGAGAGGTGGGTCCAATCGGGAGGGTCGTGACCGAGCCACATGTTGGAGGCACGCTCTGCCTGCGATATGAGTGCAGCTTTGGCACGAGGGAATCCGGAAGCAAAATGGGTGGCCTGCCGAGCATCCTCCGCTGTCAGAAGCTCTGCAGGCCCCCTCGAGGACATAGCGGTGAACTGGGCGAGTGCCGAAGTGAGGGTCACTGTGGACAATGCCCTGCCTCCAACAGCATAGTAGACAGTGTGTGCGGGGGGGGCGAGATGAGGTACCGTGCCCGATCATCATGATGGGTGAAGCCTGGCGAAGGGATGGTGTGCTGGGTGTGCTGGGTACAGCCTGGCGATGGGATGGTGTGCTGGATGCTCCAGTGGTGTAGGCAGGGGGAGCAGCACTTGGCACAGGACGGGGGCGATTGGGTGTCGACGGGGTTGCCAGATGTGAGTAATAGTATGGGGGAGCTGACATCAATGTGCACGAGAATGATCAACACCATCATGTGATTACGCTTGCACACGAACTCAATGTGATTACCCGGCACCACCAAATTTGATGTATTTCCACCGTGTCTACGGACACCAGACTACACCCAACTAAGCAGATCTCAAGGTCCTCCTCGATAAGGAGAATGCGGTTCTAATCGGGACTACCATTGACAAGCTCGTTTGGCATCATCCTTCTCTGAAAGCTCCTGTTTTCGAACACCTTGAAAGCGACTTTGAGCAAGATTGAGGTTCTCGGGCTACAGGCAAATGTACCCCTGGGTACCATCCCGGTGAGTGACTGGGACCTCATCCGGCTTTGGTACATACAGTGCTTCAGCAACACACCCCCTTTTCTCATCCTCTTTCATCTGCTGGTAAAGCGCCCACTCAACCTCGTACACTGCCATTTGAGAACTTCATTTCTCAAACCTCAACTGTCGACATTCTTGCAACCTTGACAAAACATTTAATATGTGTTCTTCCAAGGTTTCACAGACATTTTAAAGAAAAATGTTGACAAACTGTCCCAGAAATATCAGTTAAACATTTATGCAACATGTCTCAAATACGGAATTGAAAAATGCTTGAGGGATTCAACATTTTTTATTTTGACAATGTTGTGTGTACGAAATATTCTCAGAACATTGGTCACGAACGGCGGTGTAGTCCACTGGTGTGTAGTTCTTTTTACGAGACCCCTCACTGCGGTAGCTGGCCTCAAGATGTCTGCATCTCTTCTTCCAAGCACGATGGACATGGTTGCTGGAAGAGATTGGGTATAAGTGGTCAACCAGATTATGTATAATTTATTCACCGTTCCTCATATTGGGCATGCACCTCTTGAGCAAACTCTGCACGCAATTTAGCCGCAGAAGGGTCACTCTTGGTCTCTTCTCGGAGGCTGTAGCACGTATATAACTCAACATTAGGTGTTAGAGGGTGCAAAACATACCGAGCCATAGAAATGCGGCTTTTCCTTGCTATTGCTTCGCTCTTTCTGAATCAAATGTGAGTGGAAACATGCCCCAGGGTCCTTAGTACTCACTTTTGACGATATTTGGCACAAGTGAGACGTCTGGCTGCAGGCGTACAAGATGGCGAAACTTGTGTTTTTGGGTGTTTTTTGCGCTCACTGGGGCTGAATTTAATGTTAGAGAGCTTAGTTTTAGACCAGGGGGGTAATAGGTACACGTACCTGTCCATTGGTTCCATAATCTTGATGATTGAAGAAATTTGTGTTGTGGTTTGAGACAAAGGATGGGGTATGTTTGGGCAAATAAACCCAAATCTGGGTCATTTCATGTTCCGAAGATAAGTCTCTGAATAAATGGCGCAAAAATCTAGATTTCAATTGGGGCATACCTTTAAGTCGAAAGAACAGTTCTGCCTCCTCACAATTGCGATATTGGTTGTAGTGAAGAAGAGGCATCGAGTTTTTGGGGCTGATCAGTGGCACGAGTTAGCAATCAGGCCGGGACGAGTTAGTGATCATGTAGCCAAGCTTAGATATTCAAAGATTCAGCATGGATGCGGTGGAAATTCATTAGATTTCCACTCAAATCCCTTACAAACTCAGCTAGAGACAGTGGAAGTCATTAGAAAAATATGATTAACTGACAAATACAAAATCGAAAGTAATGTAGCTAGTTTGCAGCCCTGAGTTTGTCTATAGTAGAGTACAAGCCAGCCCCAGCCTCCGCCCGTGCGAGCCCGAGCTCCTTCTCCTCCTCCGCCTGCTCTGCACTGAGGGACACAAAATACTCCTCCTCCGTCTTGAAGTCATGCTCAACCCAGCGGAACAGCCCTCCCACAGGTGTACTGGGTGAACGAGTAGCGGTGCTCCTTGCGGCCGATGGGAATATTGGAGTGGTAGATGGCGGCGCTGGGGATGAGGATGGTGCAGCCAGGGGGGAACTCGATGACGAGCTTGCAGTCCCATAGGATGAGATGGCTGACCCGTCTTGTAATCGAAATCCCCGAGGGCAGTGATGGCGCACAACCATACTGGAAGCTCTGGCAGCTGGCTGCTGGGGCCTGAAGAAGTCTGGGAGGCGGTGGGTCGGGGCCACACCGTCTTCCACCATGCATGCCTTTTCCTCCTTCTTGCACACACCATTGTCCCGGTAGCCGATCCATCCGGTAGAGACGATGCGAACCTTCCTTATCTCAAATGAGGCCTGGATGGGTGACAGGGGTTTGGTGAAGTGACGGGGATGACGGGGGCGCTGCATCGAGGAGTATGTCGGTCTTGAGCTTGGTGGTAGCTCGCTGCGCATTGCATTTGCGCTTTGACCATGCCTTGTCACGCGCCTGGCAGCCAGTGGGAGCGGTGGAGACGGAGGGGGTGGCACTGGAAGTGGAAGCCGTGGAGATGGAGGAGGCAGGGCTGGAGGTGGAAGCTGTGGCAGGAACCCAGGTTAAGGGCGACAGTGAAGAGACAGTGCTGATGGCACCAAGGGGCGGGCCACTGTCTAGCTCACTGAGGTCTTCGTCAGGGCGCCCAGTGCTGAGCTGGAGGGAGTGGACGACAGCAGCGGCAATATCGAATGTGTGAGTGCTGATTTGTTGCCACTCAGAGAAGGCACGGCTGGTGCGGGTGGTGTGGAACTGGAATGCATCAGTGTCTGGATCATCAAAGCCTGGATGGAATGGAAGTCAGTAAAGACAGTGGCAAGGGATTCTGGGCACAGATTCCACAAGCATAAGGATGAGTGGCACTACAGGGGCCATTGAAGAAAAAAATTGCCCAGCTTGTGAGTTCCATGCAAGGATCTCACAAGCTGGAAAGACCACACGTCAACGCCGACAAGAACGAGCAGATCCCCGGCAGGAGTTCCAGCACGCATCGTTGTTGACAGTGGGAGAGAAGAGGCATGGTCCCAAAAAGGAAGACAATCAAGTTTACCTGGTGGTGGCATTGGTGGCACAGTGCTAGGGTAGATTATAGGTGGAGGAAGAGGAGAGACGGGGAGGGGTGAAAATGATCTGCTGACAGACCTGGTATTGGAGCACCCGGGCATTTATTCAAATCTGCTCGAGTTGCAACATACTATAATGTACTTCATTACATTACGACACCATCTCACGAGGGCTATTGCTGGCCTGAGCAGTTAGCTAAAAGGGATATAATGTGCCTCGAACCATTGGAAAGGCACCGGACAACAATCCTGGTAAAGGGTTGAAGTGGGAAGTAGCTAATGGAGCAATCATGGAAAGTACCTCACCATCCTGGAAACGGATTGGGGCTACTGCACATCCCTGACTAAGGGCGTATTACGAGGGAACATCCTTCTGAACCAGAGGGATCGTTGTTGGGCATCATCTGATGTCTCCAGAACTGCCATGGGAAGGCTGGACTTGGTCGATCTACCAATTGACTAAGAAACCATACTCGGGTACTGGGAAGCAGCGGCTATCACAATTTTCAGACAAATCACTTAAGCGGTTCAAGGTGGAACCATTTGAGCAGGTGGTTACCAAGGAGGGTAACAGGAGTGCTGACGAGGAGGTCGGCTAAAGTTGACATATCGACAATATCCCATCACAATTGTGCTAAGCGATGTAGATCTTGACTCATTGTTAAGCTCAGCTCGTTGATGTTTCTTATAAATCTCTCTCATTTTACTAATCACTTAATATCTGACAGGAGTTCATCGGCTAGCTGCCATACCACTAGTCATATACCCTGAACCATATTGCACATTTGTATCTGTCTCGTTTATATTTAGAATCCTGTAATGTATTTAAGTGGATGGTTATGGGAGGAAAGCCAGTGAATCTCACCCCACCTGTTGGACGCGAAGTTACTAGACTTCATGCTTAACCGGTAGAGTAGGCATTCATTCGGAGACACCCAGAAGCTATACCAAGTTTCGTTTGTTTTCCCTGTTTGAATATTATCTGTGTTGGATTTGGATCTTTATAAACAACGCGTGGACATATTGGATAAACAGAACGGACGCGTGGAATATAAGGAAACAGATCGGACTTGACAATTGGTTATAATCTCGCAAGGGTTAGCAATCGGGGATACTATTGGAATTGGGATTCATAAAGAATCACTTGTGCTACGCATCGGAGTACTATCTCCAAAGCTAGACCCACATCATACAAAACTGTTGAACATAAAATCTCGTCTGTCTATCGTGATTGCGCCTAGAACGGATTCGAGCAAGTTTTATCTATACGACTTGTAGACCTGTAAAGTCTTGCTTCTCAAAGAGAACTAAAGTTCAAATTGCCACAATCTATACTGGATTGGAACCCCGAATTTGCACGAGGACTATAGTGTTTGAGTTGTTGTAGTTGCATTATCGAACCGCGTATTCATTTACAAGGTTTGTGTTGTGGTTATTTCACCGCTAGCCCATAGTCAGCATTTCACCGCTGAAACGGTGCACTTCTTATATGACTAGGAATAGCTAATGTAGGTTTGTGAAAATCCTCGCTAAGGGCGGCCCTAAAGACTACTGAGGCTAACAACAAGGGACTTCAATCCTCAAACGGCAAGACTCTCCTTGACTGCTGACCTATTCCTTAACCAAGAACAGGAACCTTTCCGCTTTTATCGGCACTAGTTCACTACAAGCGTCCAGCTAGCGACCCAACACACTACGACAGAGCTTCCATCTATATCGGGGTGAAGGCGAAGTAACTGACAAGTTATAGCCAAACTAGAGGTGGGGGCACCTAGTCCGTCTTCTTCTTAGTGGGCTCAAGCCAACACACAATCCACCTAGCAAGCGATCCAACACACTACGACAGAGCTTCCGTCTTATCGGGGTGAAGGCAAAGTCACTAACACAAACTGCAGCTGGGTCTCAAAGAGAACACCCTTTTTTTATATGTGGAGGTCTAGGACCACCAACACTCGATGTTTCCAGAGTCCACAGTTTACTGATTCCAATATAAAGACTACTACAAGTGAAGTTCGGTATCAACTTCCACTAGCAGCCTGAGTCCACTAGCACCAGCTTCGTCCAAAGTCTGGGGCGTAATGTTCTTAGACCCTAGTCTGTCCTGCGCTCCCTTTTATACTACTAGGTGTGAGTTACATGTGAAAGCGAGCTGAATAATACAATAAGCAATATTAGATGATAAGAAATACGGTCAGCCAATGAGACGACTGCTGTTTGGTTTTGGGACTGGTTTGGTATATGCCAGGTCAGCCTCGCTGACTGGCTAGTGTTCAACCGTGGGTATATCAATGGATCCTCAGCCCTCTATCTATGCTGAGCACCCCTTCCGGACCAACCGGCGATGTAGCCGGTGGTCTAGGTCATCTCTACTCTGTCAGAGCGTCGATCTATTACATCTAGGCGACGCAGTGTTGCGACCGACATCAAATGGTCATAGTCTGTTGGTCAGAACATTGATCCGCCCTCCGGTCATCGGTACAGGCTGTACGATCGTCCTTAGCTCCGTTCCAATAGCCTGCTTGCTCTTCCCCTTCGCCCTAGCTGCCCAGATCGGGCACTAGCCCCATGTTGCTTCATCTCTTATGTTGTGGTATGTCTTTGTCAAAGCCCTAGCTGGTCGCTAGTCGGGTTGTTCCGCCTAGCGCTGTCTAGTTGCTTATCTAGAGATTAGATAGTATCACCGGTTACTGCGCCGAGCTTCCTAGCTCAAGGCGTAGTCCCCTAGCTGTACTTCCATCGTAGATATCCGTCTGCTAGACCCTCGCTAGCTCCGTCGCAAGTCATCTCTGGACTACTAGAGTCTCCTAGGTCATGTCTCATGAATGTATAGGCAGTGGTTTAATCCCTGGTTGTTTGTACACTCAGCTAGCAGCTAGCACGTCACACTAGTGCAGCCTCGTGCTACAGTCAGCAGTTAGGACTCGCTCTGACTCTCCTTTATATCACCTAACAAGTGGTCCGCGTACTAGCTAGGATGCTAGTAACAACAGAAGTGCTAGTTGCTTCCCGTTGTATAAAATACTAGTCATAGGAAATTGCAAAATTAGCCCTAGATGCCGCGCATTTATGTTACGCTGTTTCACCGCCTCCTGCCTTTTAAGGGGGATGGAACCAAGAGGTGCTTTGTCGCTTCAGTTGATCTAATTGATTAGAATGATGGGCTTCCACCGTGTCCACCATTCCACCGCTTCCACCAGTCAAGTTGATTGATTGGGAAGTAGCACTATTTCCACCGCATCCATCAACAACTACTGACAGGCTGACGTGGTCGCCTAGCTCTTCGTTTGTTTCCTGTCTGCTTCCCCTGAAATGCCCAAGGCCGGAAAAAAGGCCAAGCCACATCCCAAGCCAATGGTGGTCCGTGCCCCTGTGGCTGTAACCACCCCTACTGGTGGTTCCAAGACAGTCATGAAGAACTATACATGAAACAAGCTCCAAGATGTGATGAATCGTGAAATGAAGGCGCAGATGGCCAGTAAGTGAGCCTGCAAACCTAGGGACACGAAATAACACCTTCAACAGGTTTAACACCAGACGAGGTCAAGAAATTCACGCAACTGAGAGAGATGTGTGACAAGGGACCTGGCTGCTCTGAAAATGAGGACATCATCATCTATGATGATGTCGTGCAGGGCAATGTCCGTGTTGAAATCAGCCATGCTGGCGGTGAGATGGAAGCCCTTGCGGCAGATTTGAATACAACAGTTAATGGTGAAAGGTGTGTTTTTCTTTTGTCTGGAGTCCGATCTCTGACATGTAAATGTAGGACTTTGCATGCTACTTGTTCTCTACAGGACGCTGTACAGTGCAAGGTCCTTGGCTTCTGGGCCCAGATGAAGGCAATGACCGATGCCTACATCAAATGGGGTGCCAGCCAAGGGGAGTTCGGGCTGGACGGTGACCATACCCCACCAGCCCCAAACGAAATTGAAGGAACTTATAAGATAGAGGTGGTTGACATTTTCAGTGGGTCCTCACTGTATCTTTTATAGTTTTTGCCTCATAAGGCACCAGGTATCTACACAATGGAAGTCCCTATGACAGGCAATGACGTCTACCTGTCATCCTGCTTCGTGGCCCAGGGCCTGATCCCAGCGACTCCCTGGAAGCCCAAAGTCGCCTTTACTACACGCTGCCTAGAGATTTACCGGCTTGTGCGTCTATGATCCACTGGCGTCAGTATCCAGCCCAGGGTCAAAACACTGGCTGACCTTCATGGCTGCGAGCTGAAACCTTACGCGTCAAAAGCTTTCTCCAAGTGCTTTGATGTCTACCTCGAGATACTGCAGGTGGTGGATGACAGAATCAAGAAGGTTTTAGGTCGTGACACACCTGATTGGAGGCTGAAGAACTGTTGCCCAGCATGTACGTACGAGCTGGAGGGGGAGATGAAGATGATCTTTGAGATGCTGGTCGCCTTGGATCGCAATGATTCCCTCAAGCGCATTCTGGTCAAGGACAAGACAGTGGACAAGAATGAGGCTGCTGCATGGTCGAGGGAAGGAACACGATGACCCTCGCACTGCTGATGCCGGACGTAACTACTTGATGACAAGAGAGGATGTTGATAAGTGGTCCAAGAAGGTCTTGGCCACGCTTGTTAAGCGTCCGGTACGGTTTCCCTCTAATTTCAGCGATCAGCCTGATTCCTTTCATCCCAGAGGAGCAAGGACAAGGCCGAAGATACCGAATGCCAGGAGCATTGGAAGAACATGTCCGAAGAGCTGACAGCGAAGATGTGGGGAATTTTTGATGAGACCGGGGTTTTCCTGGCACTCTGCCGCCACGGTTTCGTCCTGCTTGTCGCCGACATGGTCAGGAGCGGAGAATTGTGAGTGCTTCCTTGATTTCCACCGTCTCCACCATCTCCACCATTTCCATGGACATGATGGAAGAGAATGATATTGACACTCTGTTTAGAGCAAAGTATGGCCTCGCTATAACCAATCAGCTTCTCCAGGTTTTTGGACCAGACCTTGGGATTGGCTACAACATTGGCTGCGGTTTCTCGTCGACAGTGAGGGACTCGCCCCTTGGACCACTGATGGAGGCCATGAACTTGAAGATGCTCGTTGGAGCATTCCATGGCTATGCTCACAATCGGAGCTGTCAGCTAAAGCATCTAGCGACATATGTCCTCAGTCTCGGGCTAGAAGACCTGGAGACATGGGAGAGGTTCTTCTCAAAGTCTAATGGGCTTGCACGGGCCGTCTGGTATGTGAGTGTCTTTCATCGCCGCCAGGCCATTGTGACATATCTCGCACATATGGATACCTTTGAGACATATGCCAACCTGAGTATGTTCCCCATTGGTGTCAAGCACAATGAACTAATGGACAATGCTCTTGTTAGGTACTTTCCTCATCAACAACTATAAGCAGGCATTGGAGCAGATTGACCTTGGGGACTCTCTGAAGTTTGCAATGGACCAGGCTGGGATCTCCGGACCCGAGGTCTTCGAGGAACAGCTGAAACAGGAGCAAGAGTATTTACGGGGCCTGTCCAAGGAACCAGAAGCAGAGACTGACCAAATGGAGTACTATACAAGGCTTGTTCATCTTGCATCCCGGAAGTGAGTGCCAGGTTCATGTCCAAACTGAATCTGACATCAGAATCTTCCACCTTTCTCATCGCATGTTCCTTCCATCGTATCCATCATTCCACTTGCCCATCCACTCCATCCTTCCACTACATCCACCCAGTGCATCCACCACATCAGAGAAAGATATGACACAGTTCATCAGGAAGGATCCACAGCCAATGGAACTGCATGCTGGCACTGCCAAAGAGAATTACAACTGGGCAGTGCAAGTAGTGCAGGAGATGGAGAAGAAGATGGATATCTTAGTCCGGTGGACGGTGGACGATGAGGAATACGAGAATGCAGAAGCGCTGGTGGCCTCTAGACACTATCGTCTGGCCCTCAACAAGCTAGAGGAGCTGGTGATCAAGAGACTGTTCGAGCTCACCAAGATGAATATGTCTGGAACAGGTATGTGGTGGTTGATGATTTTTACTTCACACTAATACGTCTCCAAGGGAATGAACTTCGGAAGCACATTGCAAAAGCTCTGCAGACCCGGTCCAAGACCATCAGGACTGCCCTGGGTCGATACAATGCCGCTGCTACCTCACTGGATCCTCCTCGCCGCACCTTGAAGTGGGAAGAGGTGGTGGAGTTCACTTTTCTCTCTGATTTTGACCTCCTTCGAGATCCGGAGGGAAATGCTGCCATCTGTCCCTGGGCCACCCCTGCCGCCAGAGCTCTCATGGACACCCACTTCAAAATTCTCAGAGCCAAGGAGGAGATCCAATGCCTGAATATTGAGATCAGGAGGCTGGTAACCTATATTAGAGACGAATGGGACTTTTTGGTGGTAAAAGAGGAGGAGATTAGGGAGACAGACCCAGATCTTGCCTTTTTTGTCCACAGGTATCATATGGAGCGAGGGTGCTTTGATGATACCCACATGAAGAGGCTCAGGAAGCTACAAGCCACTTACAAGGAGCGGTTTGCAGGCACACTCGAACTGGGGGTTCATCGCAAGGAGCCTGAAATTCCAACACCAATGGTGGTTGATGATCAGCAGGCCCAGAGAGAGGTGTTGGACGCAGAAATGCACAGGGTTCTGGCTGGTGGAGGTGGGGAAGACAATGGATGGGACAGATGATGGGGACGAGGAGGAGGAGGAGGAGGAGGAGCTTGCCAGGGCAATTGAGACAGTGGTTGTATTGGCAACTGACAAGGACAAAACAGACTAGTGTCCTTTAACAATGATAATTGATGGAGATGGTGGAAATGGGGGCAGAGAGTCTCTAGAACCGGGTGATGGCTGCGGTGGAAGTGTCACGTGTACCAGGCTGGAATACGCTAACCAGCTGGTGGTGGATACAGTGGACATGTCACATGCGCATATATACTGGAACAGGTCCTTGGCAAGGAGATGGATGTGGTGGAAGGATCACCAGAAGGCACGTGCATTGGTATGCCGAAATACCCCCAGGACTGCCCAGGTGGTGGATGGGGTGGAAGTATCACGTTGACAGACCTGGTATTGGGGCACCCGGGCATTTATTCGAATCTGCTCGAGTTGCAACATACTATAATGTACTTCACTACATTACGATGTCATCTCACAAGGGCTAATGCTGGCCTGAGCAGTTAGCTAAGAGGGATATAATGTGTCTCGAACCATTAGAAGGGCGCTGGACAACAATCCTGGTAAAGGGTTGAAGTGGGAAGTCGCTAATGGAGCAATCGCGGAAAGTGCCTTACCATCCTGGAAACGGATTGGGGCTACTGCACATCCCTGACTAAGGGCATATTACGAGGGAACATCCTTCTGAACCAGAGGGATCATTGTTGGGCATCATCTGATGTCTCCAGAACTGCCAAGAGAGGACTGGACTTGGTCGATCTACCAATTGACTAAGAAACTGTACTCAGGTACTAGGAAGCGGCGGCTATCACGAATTTCAGACAAATCACTTAAGCGGTTCAAGGCGGAACCATTTGAGCGTGCGGTTACCAAGGAGGGTAGCGGAGTGCTGATGAGGAGGTCGGCTAAAAAGTTGACATATCAACAATATTCCATCACGATCATTCTAAGCGATGTAGATCTTGACTCATCGCTAAGCTCGGCTCGTTGATGTTTCTTATAAATCTCTCTCAATTTTACTAATCACTTGATATCTGACAGGAGTTCATCGGCTAGCTGCCATACCACTAGTCATATACCCTGAACCCTATTGCTCGTTTGTATCAGTCTCGTTTATATTTAGAATCCTGTAACATATTTAAGTGGATGGTTATGGGAGGAACACCAGTGAATCTCACCCCACCTGTTGGACGCGAAGTTACTAGACTTCACGCTTAACCGGTAGAGTAGTCATTCATTCGGAGACACCCAGAAGCTATACCAAGTTTTGTTTGTATTCCCTGTTTGAATATTATCTGTGTTGGATTTGGATCTTTATAAACGACGCGTGGACATATTAGATAAACAGAACGGACGCGTGGAATATAAGGAAACGGATCGGACTTGACAATTGGTTGTAATCTCACAAGGATTAGCAATTGCGGATACTATTTGGAATCGGAATTCATAAGAATCACTTGCTTTACGCATCGGAGTACTATCTCCAAACCTAGACCCACATCATACAAAACCGTTGAACATAACATCTCGTCTGTCTATCGTGATTGCGCCTAGAACGGATTCGAGCAAGTTTTATCTATACGACTTGTAGACCTGTAAAGTCTTGCTTCCCAAAGAGAACTAAAGTTCAAATTGCCACAATCTATACTGGATTGGAACCCCGAATTTGCACGAGGACTATAGTGTTTGAGTTGTTGTAGTTGCATTATCGAACCGCGTATTCATTTACAAGGTTTGTGTTGTGGTTATTTCACCGCTAGCCCCATAGTCAGCGTTTCATCTGGAGCCCACCGCGAGGGGTTCATTTGACTTTACTTCTCAAAAGTAAAAACTTTGTCAATTGGTCTATAAAGACTTGGAAAATTTGTTGGATCCCGCATTTCTAGACTTTCAAAGTCTTCAGAACTATCGAGAACCCATTCCTTGAGTCTCACAACTTGAGAAGGACGTGAACCGTCAGTTCATTCTCTTCGGACGAAGCACCCCTTTGTCCTAAGATTTCTGCTACGGCAGAAGAAACAAACGAGTTATCATCAGAAGGCGAACTTGAACCTGAAACATCTGGTTTTCCTAAACCTTTACCTCATCGATCCGAAAGGCACAACACACCAGTTGTCCTTCCGCCTCTACCTAGTAGAAAAAGGACTCCCAGTGCAGCAGCTCTAGCAAGAGTAAAGTCGAAAGACCAAACTTTATCTCGAGCAGCGGCATATAAACAGTTACAGTTAGCATCCACGGATACTCATTCCGAACCAATTCAATCAAGTTCGGATCCAAGGGTCGAACTAGAGGGTCTTATTGAACCTCAAGCTTCCCAAAACTCGTCCCAAACCCTACATTCAGAGTCATCTCTATTAGAAATGGCAGACGGAGTGAACCCAGCACCAGTTGGTGGAGCCAGAGTCGCGAGCTTTAAAATTCCATACGCTTGGGATAATAATGCTCCTAAGTTCACTACGGATGATCATGAAGACCTTATGACATTTGTTGATCATGTGAACCAGATAATGGAACACGCCGGTGTTACAGACGATGCTGAAAGGAAATTACACTTTACAAGTTATCTTCCTACAAAACGGAAGGCAACTTGGAGAGCGCTTCCTACCACTGGTTGGGAGATTCAAGTTTTTCAGCACAATTTACAGTGAAAAATGTCGTTTGTTTTTCAGACATTTTTCACTGAAAAAAGAGGTGAAAATTTCAAATATTTTTCACCACTATTCCAAGTGGAATTCAGGGTGAAAAACTTGAAATAAAATTCATGAAGATTCAGGCTAAGTTGTCACCAGAAATTCAGTGATTTTTCAGGGATTTTTCACTGAAAAAGTAGGTGAAAAATTTAAATCTTCTTCACCACTATTTTAAGTAGAATTTGAGGTGAAAAACTTGAAACAAAATTCATAAGGTTTCATGCTGACTTTTCACCCGAAATTCACCTGCATTCTCACCAAGAAATTGTGGTGAAAAAATCAAAACCTTCTTTAACAACATTTTTCAGTGGGAAAATGGGTATAAAATGCCTGAAAAATGTTCAAGGAAAGATGGTGAAAATTTTGAAACCCAGTTTGGATTTTTTCATGGATTTTTCACGCCCTTTTCCACTGTTATTTGTGCTGAAAATGTGATGGAAAATGCATATTGTTTTTCACCACCTTTGTCGGTGTACATACAGGTGAAAAAGCCAAAACATTCTTCACACATTTTTCACTGGGAACCATGGTGAAAAACTTGATATACTCGGATTCAAGTTTTTTTGAGTGGGAAATTCGAAAGCCTCCCATTTAAGTTTTCCACCCCAAAATTCATCAGTTTTTTGGCCGAAAATATTGGTGAAAAACTTGAATTCTAGTTCAGATTCAGAGTTCCAAACCGGGACTTTGCGCTACTCCGTCCGAGTACCATGACTTTGTTGATGTCTTGTCGGAGTCTAAGACTTACAGTACAGCTGTCTGCCTGGCCAGGAATTAGAGCTGAGAAGCCTTGTGACCAAAACTCTGTTTCTATATGTGTTGAAACAGGGATTACTTGCACTTTGCTGCAATCTCAGTTTCTGAGATCTGAAACCTCCTCCTACAACCTTTCAAAGGCCCGGTACGAGGGGCGGTAACTCGTTGGTATCTTGGAAATGTGCATCTAGAATCACTTGAACAGTTTATTGGTTGTTTCTGGCAGTCATGGCAGTGTTTCAAAGGAGTCTACCAATTTCGAATCAGTCTGTTCCTTCTGGGAACTGTTCAGCACTGGGTTCAGGGACTTCTAGCACTGTGCTCAACATGCTCCGGTACACTGCTCTGACCCATTTGGATGCTAACCCCGCCTTTGGCAGGTGTCTGGCCAATCCAACAAAGGAGTCTGTCCATTTCGAACTTTGAAGCAGTCCATTCGTTCTATGCAAGGGTCAGCACTGGGATCGAGGCCTCAAATTGGCATGAAACATGCTCTGGTACACTGCTCTGACCCATTTTGACACGCACCTCGCCTTTCGCAGGCTTCTGGCCAATCCAGCAGAGTCCGTGCATTGCAAAACAGGGCACCAATTTTCAAGTAGTCCACTCCTTCCTCACAAGGTTCAGCACTGGATCGAGGCCTGAAATTGGGATCAAACATGCTCTAGTACAGTTCCCTGAGCCATTTTGACGTGCACCTTACCTTTGGCAGGTGTCTGGCGAATGCGGCAAAGGAGTCCGTCCATTTCGAAGCAGTCCATCCATTTCGAAGCAGTCCATCGATTTTCAAGCAGTCCATTCCTTTTTTGAAAGGTTCAGTACTGGGCTCGAGGGCTCAAATCGGAAGCAAACATGCTCTAGTACCCTGCTCTGACCCATTTTGACACGCACCTCACCTTTGGCAGGTGTCTGGCTAATTCGGCAAAGGAGTCTGTCTATTTCGAACTTCGAAGCAGTCCACCAATTTTGAAGCAGTCCATTCTTCCTTTGTAAGGTTCAGCACTAGGCTCACGGCCCCAAATTGAAATCAAAGATGCTCTAGTACACTGCTCTGACCCATTTTAACCTGCACCTCGCCTTTGGTAGGTGTCTGGCCAATTGTACATAGGAGTCCGTCCGTTTCGCAGCAAGATGGGTTACAGCAGTGTACTAGAGCAAATCAATAGACTCCTTCCAAAGATGGGCCTGATCCTTGCCCCATGCATGGTATGGGTCAAACTGAGTCAGGGAAGTATGCTGGGGCATTTTGGATCCTAATTTAAGGCCTGGAGTCCAGTGCTGAACGGTGCAAGGAGGGAACAAACTGCTTGAAAATTTGTGGACTCCTTTGAAATAGATGGACTCCCTTAAAAAAATTAGCCAGACGTGTGCCCAATACAAGGTGCACAGTCAAATTCAGTCGAAGCAGTAGACTGGAGCATGTTGGATCCTAATTGGAGGCCTTGAGCTTAGTGTTGAATGGTGCGAAGAAGGAATGGACTCCTTGAAAATCGGTGGACTGTTTCAAATTGGACAGACTCCTTTGAAGGATTGGCCAGACCCCTGCCTCTTGCAAGGTGTGGATCAAACTGAGTCAGAGCAGGGTACAGGAGGTTTGTTAATCTGAATAGTCAAGGCCTCGAGCTCAGTGGTGAAATTTATGAGGAAGAAACAGACTGCTTGAAAATTGGTAGAATGGTTTGAATTGGACAGACTCCTCTGAAGCATTGGCCAGGTGCCTGCCCCACACAATGTATGGGTCAAACTAGATCAGAGCAGTATACTGAAGCATCTTTGATCCGAATTTTGGGCCTTGATCCCAGTGCTGAACGTTCAGAAGAAGGAACAGACTGCTTGAAAATTGGTGGACTCCTTCGAATTGGGTGGATGCCTTCGAAAGATTGGCCAGGCGCCTGCGCCATGCAAGGTTCAGGTGCAAATGAGTCAGAGCAGTGTACTGGAGCATGTTCAATTCCAATTTGAGCCCTGGAGCCCAGTGCTGAATAGTGCGAGCAAGGAATGGACTGCTTGAAAGTTGGTGGACTGCTTCGAATTGGACGGACTCCTTTGCCGGATTGGCCAGACCCCTGCCAAAAGTAAGGTGCACGTTAAAATGGCTCAGAGAACTGTACTAGAGCATGTTTGATCCCAATTTCAGGCCTCGATCCAGTTGCTGAACCTTGTGAGGAAGGAGTGGACTGCTTGAAATCGATGGACTGCTTCGAAACAGACTCCTTCGCCGGATTGGCCAGACCCCTGAGTGCGTGTCAAAATAGGTCAGAGCAGTGTAATAGAGCATGTTTGCTTCCGATTTGAGCCCTCGAGCCCAGTGCTGAACCTTTCAAAAAAGGAATGGACTGCGTGAAAATTGATGGACTGCTTCGAAATGGATGGACTGCTTCAAAATGGACCGACTGCTTTGAAATGGACAGACTCCTTTGCCGCATCCGCCAGACACCTGCCAAAGGTAAGGTGCACGTCAAAATGGCTCAGGGAACTGTATTAGAGCATGTTTGATCCCAATTTCAGGCCTTGATCCAGTGCTGAACCTTGTGAGGAAGGAGTGGACTGCTTGAAAATTGGTGGACTGCTTCGAAACGGTGCCAGAAACAACCAATAAACTGTTCAAGTGATTCTAGATGCACATTTCCAAGATACCAACGGGTTACCGCCCCTCGTACCGGGCCTTTGAAAGGTTGTAGGAGGAGGTTTCAGATCTCAGAAACTGAGATTGCAGCAAAGTGCAAGTAATCCCTGTTTCAACACATATAGAAACAGAGTTTTGGTCACAAGGCTTCTCAGCTCTAATTCCTGGTCAGGCAGACAGCTGTACTGTAAGTCTTAGACTCCGACAAGACATCAACAAAGTCATGGTACTCGGACGGAAGTAGCGCAAAGTCCCGGTTTGGAACTCTGAATCTGAACTAGAATTCAAGTTTTTCACCAATATTTTCGGCCAAAAACTGATGAATTTTGGGGGTGGAAAACTTAAATGGGAGGCTTTCGAATTTCCCACTCAAAAACTTGAATCCGAGTATTTCAAGTTTTTCACCATGGTTCCCAGTGAAAAATGTGTGAACCAATGTTTTGGCTTTTTCACTTGTATGTACACCGCAAAAGGTGGTGAAAAACAATATGCATTTTCCATCACATTTTCAGCACAAATAACAGTGGAAAAGGGCGTGAAAAATCCATGAAAAAATCCAAACTGGGTTTCAAATTTTTCACCATCTTTCCTTGAACATTTTTCAGGCATTTTATACCCATTTTCCCACTGAAAAATGTTGTAAAGAAGGTTTTGATTTTTTCACCACAATTTCTTGGTGAGAATGCAGGTGAATTTCGGGTGAAAAGTCAGCATGAAACCTTATGAATTTTGTTTCAAGTTTTTCACCTCAAATTCTACTTAAAATAGTGGTGAAGAAGATTTAAATTTTTCACCTACTTTTTCAGTGAAAAATCCCTGAAAAATCACTGAATTTCTGGTGACAACTTAGCCTGAATCTTCATGAATTTTATTTCAAGTTTTTCGCCCTGAATTCCACTTGGAATAGTGGTGAAAAATATTTGAAATTTTCACCTCTTTTTTCAGTGAAAAATGTCTGAAAAAAAACGACATTTTTCACCGTAAATTGTGCTGAAAAACTTGAATCTCCCAACCAGTGTACATACAAAAATGGAACATATGAGGAATTCCTCAAAGAAATCTATCTTAGCTATCCTGAGATTAATCAGAGAGAGCGGGTACCATAGATCTTCTGCAGAAACTCTGCAAGAGGAACCGGGGGATCACTGTGAAGGAAGAAGGTCGTCTTAGACGTTTCGGGATAGAATTCCTTATGCCACTGGTTGGGAGATTCAACTTTTTTCAGCACAATTTACAGCGAAAAATGTCGTTTGTTTTTCAGACATTTTTCAGTGAAAAAATGGTGAAATTTTCAAAGCTTTTTCACCACTTTTCTGGTTTGAGGTGAAAAACTTGAAAGAAAGTTGAAAAGGGGTGAAAAAGGTTTGAAAATTTCACCATCTTTTTCAGTGAAAAATGTCTGAAAAACAAACGACATTTTTCACCATAAATTGTGCTGAAAAATTTGAATCTTCCAACCAGTGATGGAAGTAAAGAAACTCTTGACCGCTCCTGTTCTAATTACGAACCAGATCGCTTGCGATTTCTACTACAAGACGTTGGAACATACCTTTGCGACAACATTAAAAATGTCCATAGAGAGTTCTGCTCTTCTACGTTGAAAGGTTCGAAGTCGGTGGTGGCGTGAAAAGTTCTACCAGAGAACTTTAACAACAACAACCAAACAAAACTCCGTATCTTGTGTGTATGTGTTCGGGGGTTCGCGTGGAAGAAACCACGAATGCGAATTCAAATAATCGAAGTGGGTCGAGTGTGAGCGAAGTGAAGCGAAGTTTTAAATCAAAGTGTCCGTAGCGTATTTGTTCAACAAAGTCCCGTTCCGTTAAGCGTTCCCGTAAAATCCGTTCCGTTAAATTTCCGTAGTGTTCCGTTATCGTTCCGTTAAACCGTAGAGTCCCGTTTAGAGCCAAACAAATCACAGGTGGGTACCTGGGCGAGGTGTATTCTGTCCCTACTACAAATTTACAAGCCTTTTTATACCCTTACTATTTGTCTTCTACAAATACCGGTACACCTTCGCAATCTTCAAGTCCCAACTGCTCGTTGCTACGGGAGTTTACTCCCTTTGACCGTGAACCTCCTATATCTGGTGAGGATTTATTGGTAATGTGTTGATGAAACTCCAGGTAATTGCTTTTGAAACAATGAATCCCATTGTTCTGGAGTTTCTTTTGGCCAGTATCCTCTCCTTGAGCACTGCCATCCCATCCCCTTCGTTACGGTCGCCTTCAAACGCGTCCCCGAGACCCCTACGACGCGTCGCTTGATAGTTTGAGCTTGACAATTGACGCGATCGAGCGGTCACGTGACCGTTCAATTCACCATTGTTCCCATTGTCCGTTCCATCCATCCTCATTGTTCCTTTGAGGGCTATGCAGGGCTGTCCGGCAGGATACCATAGCACAGGTATGTTTCCAAATGTTATCCTTGGGCTTGTATCTCCCAGTTACGGTGTTCCTCCCGTTACCATATATTCCGCCCCAATAACATATATTTGTAAAATTCGCAAAATTGCTCGGGGGAGCAACATTTTCACTTGTGTATCATTCACGCACACTTCATCTCCCTTTTTTACAACTTCTGACTGTCCCAGTCAGGCATGACTTGTTATTTTGCGTGCGCGGGGTATGTTTTGATCCGGCAGTTTCTCCGTGATCCATCCGAAAAACAGCCCCCACATCACGGTTCTGTGGGCGCTTGTTCCCGCTTCCTGCTTCTTGCTTCCTACCACCACCTCGCTGGCAAGTCCAGCGGCGTGGTTGTGTCCGGACCCTCTTGTTAAGAATAGAGGTGCGTGGGGTACGCAGGTGGAGGACAACGAGCGTGGGGAAGGAGCGTGGAAGGCGCGGATGTGCGCTGTGGTACCGTCGATGTGCGGGAGCCTAGAGACAATTAATTAGCTCTCCACTCAGCCTTGGATGTAGGCAGAATCATATTGTATGTACCTAGAGACAATTAATTACTGTGTGTAAAGTAAGCAAAGGAATGCAGTAATTATAAGTAAGGATGTACGCTCTTCACTCAGCCTTGGATGTAGGCAGAATGAAGAGCGCCGTCGTACGTGGCACTGTATGTAAAGACCGTCCATTCCCAGCCGTCGCGCGTACGCTACGCGCGACGTTACCTCCGTGCGTACTTGCTCCAATTATTTCCGCTAACACTCCCCCTCAAGTCGCGCGGAGTTCCCGAGTTTATCGAAGGTTCGTGCAGACGAGGAGCTTGATGAGCTTGTTGACGGTAGGGTCGTTTGCGGCGGCACGGGAGAGCGAAATGGTGCCGGCGTCGATGGCTTGGCGGATGTGGTGGTAACCGGAAGTCTATGTGCTTCGTTTGAAGCCCATTGTTGCCGCGCGCGATGGGGCTGCAGTGACTGCGAGGTGGCGTAGGGTCGGTGGGATGGTGCCCCGGCGTATGCGCCTCGGGCTGCACTTCAGATGAGCGGGGTCGGCGGTTGTGCCGTTCGCGCGGTGGATGCTGGCGCGATTGACAGTTCGTGAGTGCTGTCGGGTGTGTTGACTCGGTGCGGTCGATGCTGTGGGCCTGGTGGTAGCCTTCGGCGATGGGTTGGGTGCCCTGAGGTTCGGCGTCGTCGTGCGGTGCGCATTGGCGATGGTGGTGGAAGGAGGGCGACGCGAGGACGTTTGTCTCACACACGTCACGGTGTCCCAATTTGGTAACTCCGTCTATCTCTTTCTCTGCACTCTCCCCCTGCTCGTCCGCTGGATACGTCTTCGGGTTCGCATCACGCGTGGGTGGCGCGTCTTCAGCTCTCGTCGACGTCGACGGTGATGGCGCCTCGTTTCCGGCAACAACGGCTCGGACGGCGGTGAATGCAAAGGCTCCGTGTAGCCATGCTTCCGTTGCGAATACCATGTTCGCGGTGGGATCGCGCGTCGGTACGACGCTCTCGGGGATTTTGGCGGCGCCTCGTCCGCCTGTGGAGCCGGTTCCTTCGGCTATATCGCGGAGCCACTGTGTGGGCTTGCGTGTGCGCGTGGAGCGGGATGAATCGGGCGCGGGCACGGGAGATGGTGGACGGATGGTCTCGGGAGTCGCGGGTGGTGCGTCCGCGATGGGATCTGGCACATCTGGCGCTGCTGAAGGTTGCGTCTGGAGCTGCTGGGGAATTTTCCGGTGCTGATTCGTTTGAAGGAGCTTCGGGGGGCTGCATCTGATGGTGCAGCGGGTGGATTTCGAGCGTCGCGAGCGCCGTTATCCCCCAACTCCCCCTCGATCGGGACGCTTGGGTAAGTAACGTCCTCGGACTCCCCCTCAAACCGTAGATTCCGTTCCACTGTAACCTTCCGCTGCTCTGGCCAATAAATTCGGTGACCTTTCGCATGTGCATCGATCCCGATCCATCGGCACGGCTTTGCCTGCACATCGATTTTCGACGCGGTTCTCGAGCTTCACCCATACATTTGCGCCAAACCGGCGGACCTGTGAGAGATCAGGCTTGTTGCCTGTGGCGCGCTCATGCGGTGTCGAGCTGATGGTCTTCGCGGTCTCGGTGCGATTGCGAAGCCAGGCTGCGTGCGAGATGGCTTCGAGCCAGAGGGATGCAGGGAGGTTCGCGAGGTGGAGCATCGCGCGCGCGTGAGCGAGTAGCGTCTGCAGCACGTGTTCGGCGCTGCTCCCCTGTGTGGACACGGTCCCTCCGCTAGTGGTGCTGCGGTGAACCTTGGCCCATGCCTGATAATGCTGGTAGGCCGCCGTCTCCTCGCTCTTCTTCTCCAACCCAACAATTACGACTTCGTCCGTCTTGCCGTCAAGGAATAGGACGGCGTGTGACTTACGTCCGAGCGAGGGAGTCGGTGCGGGTCCCCAGGTGCTGCAGCGCGTGTCACCGTCACTGTAGACCTTTTCGCCGGAGCTCGAGCGTGTGTGTGGGGGCTCGTGCTTCAAGATACCCTTGTCGCATCCTCTGCAGGGTCCCGCGTCCGGTGTCCATGAGTTTTATCCCAGTGACGAGGCCTTTGCTGATCATGTTCTGCAGGCCGCGGACATCAGCGTGGCCCATACGGCAATGGAACTCGTGCAAGGTGAGTGTCGTGTACGCGGCGTTGATGGCGGACATGGATACGGGGTTCGGCGTTGGGGTGCTCGACGAGTGCACCTCCTGTACGGGATACAGCCCGTTGCGCTCTGGGACAACAAATAGTGTCGCGCGGTCCGGGGTGAGGCGTGCGCGCTCTCCTTCTCGAAGTGGACAGCGTGGCCAGATTTGGCCATGCGGCTGACGGAGATGAGTGTCAGCGGCATTTCGGGGGCGTGAAGGACATCGAGGAGCATCATGTTGATGTGTCAGCCATTGTGGAGGACGGTAATGGGGACCTTGCCGCACCCGGTGGCGTAGAAGGTATGGTTGTCGGCGGATCGGATGGGGACGGCGTCAATGGTGTGGTACTCGACGAAGCGTTCGCGCGAGGGGCAGTAGTGACGATTTGCGCCCGAGTCGAGGAGGGCGGTGAAGCCGCGTGAGACAATGCCCGTCTCCTCGAGCTTCTTGAAGTTAGTCGCCACGTGTGCAGCAGCGCTGAAGGCGAACGAGTAATTTCCCGTTCCTGCGTCTGCGGCGTTGGCGGTATTGTTATTATTGCTGCCGCCGCCGCCACCTCTTCCTGAATTTCCGCCACCGCCGCCTCCTCTGCCATTCCTATTACCTCGAGCCATTTCTTTCCAGTTCGCCGGGCGCTGTCCCTCCTTGCCGCCGCCCTTCGACCAGCAGTCTTTGGCCCAATGGCCTTTGTGACCACAGTTATTGCAGACATCACGTGAGTTTGCAGTGAGCGCCGCGCCGCCGGATGGGGCGGTGGTGCCGTTGATCGCGGCGTCATCTCGTGCGAGGGAGCGAATGGCTTCAATGAGCATGTCGGCGGTGTAGAGGGCGGGTGCGCCAGAAGGCTTGATCTGCATGGAGAGTTGGCGGATGGATTCGCTGTTCGCCAGGATGGTCCGGATGTTATCGTGCCAGCTGCTCGGTAGAAGGTGAAGGACAATATTTTTCTTTTCCGAGTCAGCAAGGGTACCGCCGGCGCTGGCGTGATCGGCAATGAGGAGGTCGAGCTCATCGAGAGTCGGGTGTGGGTCATGTTCGCTCTCGGGGCACTTGAGTTGGTGCATGCAGTCGACGAGGGACTGTGCGTGCAGCTCCCCCTGATGCTCATACATTTTGCAGAGCTCATTCCAGGACTCGCGAGCGGACAAATGGTTAGCGATGCGGATTTTGTGCGTCTGGTGGATGGTCGCAAAGAAAAGGGTACGAATCTTCTCGTTATTCTGTTCCCATTCGTCCAATAGCTCATCATACTCTTCCAGGGCCTTTTGTGCGCCGCTTTGGCTGCATCGTCGGCTTTATCCGGAAGAGTCGGTTCAACCGGTGCGGTCGTGCGCCCGTTGATGTAACGGGCTTTCCCCATGCCCGTGATCTGCGACTTCAGCTGGGTTTTCCAGATGACGAAGTTTTCGCCACGCTGCCCAAGTGTGGGGAGCCGGATGCGGGATGTCGCATAGTCGTCGTCGTCGCCACGGGTGGCCATAACCTGTTAAGAATAGAGGTGCGTGGGGGTACGCAGGTGGAGGACAACCGAGCGTGGGGAAGGAGCGTGGAAGGCGCGGATGTGCGCTGTGGTACCGTCGATGTGCGGGAGCCTAGAGACAATTAATTAGCTCTTCACTCAGCCTTGGATGTAGGCAGAATCATATTGTATGTACCTAGAGACAATTAATTACTGTGTGTAAAGTAAGCAAAGGAATGCAGTAATTATAAGTAAGGACGTACGCTCTTCACTCAGCCTTGGATGTAGGCAGAATGAAGAGCGCTGTCGTACGTGGCACTGTATGTAAAGACCGTCCATTCCAGCCGTCGCGCGTACGCTACGCGCGACGTTACCTCCGTGCGTACTTGCTCCAATTATTTCCGCTAACACCTCTACCGCCTGGAATCCCAATTCCCGCGCAGACTTCTTGTCTGTACCGGCGTTGACTTCATGTCGCAGCCCTGATGACTTTACATCATCTCAACATCGCCGCTGACTTCACGTCGCGGCGCTGGTGGCCTCGCGCCACTAGCCCGTCTCAGATCCTTTTTTTTTTTTTTTTTTGATCCTCCACCGCATTGTCCTCTGCATTGTAAGATTTGTTTTCTTTCTACATACAAACAATCCCTCTTGCTGATTGTCTGCCCGTAGCTCTCCGACATGGTTCCTCTGTCGCTTCTGTCATTATTGCCCTGACTGCACTGTTTCGTGAGTCCATTGAGCTCTCTTCATTATTTCATTGTTGCCCATTGTCTTGCACAGCCACAGCATTCCCGTATAAAATGCCGCCGTTTCGACCAATTCTGCCAACGCCACTTGCCCATCCCTTCTCTAATTTGTGTATATTGCTTTTATTTCGTGCCATGATCTTTACCGACTCCATCTTCGAAGCCCCTCGCGCTGCTCCCACGCCGCCGTCCTCTCGTTCTTCTCCATCTCCACAGGGCTTCATTGTCCCTCGTGTACCTCCGCCCAACTGCCCACTTCACGTTACCGCTGGTCCCGATGGCCCAGAACTCCCTCGGGTTTCTGATTCACCTCTGGCCGTCGACGACGAGCGCGTCACCCGTCTGATTAAGTTCCGTCTCACGGTGTGTGTTTATTTTCTCGTTGTGATCTTGTTCTGATCATTTCTTCCCCATACAGCCCGGCGCCAAGTGCCGACATTGCCACACCATGCACCTTGAGTGCGATTTTTCGGAGTCGGGCCTCCCCTGCCCCTCCTGTGCTGTCCCTCGGCGTGTCGGACTGTGATTTTACCGATGCCGACTACTTCCTTCTCAACATCGCGGACCGCCGTGATCAGCGCTTCCACGATGAACGTCGCTCCCTCGTTGCTGCCGTTCGCGAGAATCGCCTCTCGCCTTCTCTTTTTGGTACGTTTCCACCGTTACTTCCTCCTGGGTTATTCCTCACCCTTCTTCCTTTCAGACCGTGAATACGAACGCTCCTGCGCCTGGTTCTATTCAGAAGCCCAAGGCGCTATCACACGTTTCCTTGTGCGCCTTTTCTTTTCATTTCCCCTTTTCATCCACTGATTGCTCCTTTCAGCTGAACTGCCGTGCTACTCACAACCTCGCGATCCGTGGTTATCACAACCCTTGCGGCGGCTTCCGACGATACCGGGCTGCTCTCGCGCCTGCTCGCCCTCGGTGTCGAGTTCAACCTCCACCCTTCCGTCCTTCATATCTTAACCGAACGTCTCCAGACCGTCGTTCTCGAGCGTATCGGGCAGTGACTGCGCACTTGGCGCCACTCTTTTCTTGTAGTTTACACCATTCGTTTTCTTGTACATGTACCGTTTCTTGAATATTAATCCCTCCGGGGTCTTGTGGCATAACCCGTGCGTGATTGCGTGAACTCCATCCAACCCATTCTTCAAACAACTCGTTGTTTCAAGATGTGTTCGTGCTTCAGTCCTTCGACGGCAGTGTATCCGTGCCTTGCCTCGAAACGTACGCCTTCCATTGTTCCCGTCCTCGGATTAATTATAATGCCATTGTGTTTCCAGGGTTAGTTTACTGACTCGAACCGGTCGCAACCGTTCGTTTCAGCCCACGTTCCTTTTCCCATTGTTCCTTCGTGTGCAGGTACGTCGCCGTTACTCAATGCTCGTTCGAGACATTGTCACTTATGTACATTTTAACCAGTCCCGGTTTCATTTCGTGTTTCGTGGTACGTCGTTGCTGGTTCAACGTTTCACCCGATTCCCTAGCTTTCTAGCCTTTATTGTCCGATTCTGTTTCACCCCAGAATTCTCATTGTGTGCTTGCGTTTCGGAGGTACGTCCCCATTATCCTCTCCCTTTTTCATAGCTAATAACTGTCCCAGTTATCCTGCTGCCTGTATCCTATAAAAGGCGAGCCATTTTTGGACGTTCCTCCAGCTTCTCCCTTCCTACTGTATTCGTTTTACCGCTGGTTCGGTCACTCTTTCCTCGAAATGACCTCCCTCTCCACCTTGCAGCTTTCCAAATCCGATGAAGATGCTATCCGCAAACTTCACAAGACCGTCCGGGCCACTCGCTATGACGATCCTGTTGACCAGGACGCCTTCCTGACCGCTTCCGCCCATACTGTGGTACGTCCTCCTTATTTAGTTCCATAAATCATCCTTACAGCCTTTCCAGCTGCAATTCCGCCCTTTTATTTCATTCTTTGCCCAACTTCCCGACGTTGGTGAAACCGTTTTTGCTATCCGCAACCAAATGCAGGCCAACCAGCCTCGCCTCGGCGGTTCTCCTAGCAAGCTCTTCGCAACACTTCAAGATTTAGCTGGCGAAATCGTCCGTCGCCGCAGCTTATGCGTGATCGCAAGCGTGCTCAACCGATCGTGTCCGCGCTGCTGAAGGAGTTGCTGCTCGCGCCGAACGCCGTGCCGCGCTTCAGTACTCCGAGAAACTTAACCAACCGGGGTGCGTCGTTCAGTCCTCTTCCTGTGTTTTATTCTTATCCAAATTTTCACAGGTCACTTCTCCTGTTGAAGACGCCGTCTCATTCCTTCCAGTGGAGACACTACCGATGTCGACGAGCCTTTGACTCCAGTTGAGGTACGTTTCGTTCGGACTCTTTTACCCAACTCTTTAAGAATTCATTCCAGAATTCTCGTGGCCCAGCGCCTGCGATTAATCCGAACGCCGCCATTCTCTCTTCATCCCAGGGGTAAGTTCAGCTTCCGGTTTCTCATCGTGCCATTTCACACCGCTCATAGTATGAATTCCAGCTCTTTTGTCTCCCCTTTCCGAGCTCGAGGGCTTAATGATTAATAATCTCAGAATGGGAGGTCCCCCATCCGTCCCGGTACGTTCTTTTTCCCTAATTGAGTTTCTTTCGGGAATATCCATTCCTCAGCGGGGCCTCTCCGTTGTCACCTCCGTTATCCCTTCCGGACCTCGTGCCGACATCGCCGCCGCTAAGCGTGTTCAACTTCCGCGCAAACGGTCGCGTTCACCCGCAGCCGGAGAAAACCGTTCCCCCCGTTCGTTCGCGGCCGCGCCTTAACCCGCAATCCCGTACGTTTTCGTCTTTTATTCCCCAACTTTGGCTCACAGTTTTCTAGCCGAATTCTCCGAGATCCGAAACACCCCTGCGCCGCTCGGACGTCGCGGTCCTGTTCCCCGTCCGCTCGCTCCCTGCCCACAGTCGTCTGCGGCCAAGCTACGTCGACGACTCGCCAACATTCAAGCCGAGATTCGCCGGCTCTCGTGCACGGAAAAACAAGTACGGTGGGAACTCCAATCCCTCCCGGAAGTCGGACCAGCACAATCGAAAGGTGTTCCCTCGGTGAGTCCTCTTTATTTCACGTATCCGCTCCTTTTCAACTGATCTTCTTAGAGCCCCTAAGCGCTGCTATTATTGCGCATCTGCCCACAATCTCGCTGCCATTTGCCCGATGCACGAGATTTGACTAAGTCTTTTCCTGGCTTGTACCCTTTAGCCCACTTCCTGTATACCCATTTTGATACCCAATATTTATTTCTGAGTGCTGGTCACTCTGGTTTTTATTTCTTTCGTGTGAAAATTCCTTTTCTCCTGAGTCGAAATTATTTTATTCCTCGTCCTCTTCCGTGACATCGTATACGGTTTCTTCTCTCCTGGCCTTTCCAATCGACTCTATTCGCGAGCCGTTCGAAGTCGGTCGCAGTCGAACTCCATCAAACTGCAAGTCTGTAACCCCGGACTTTTCTTTCCTCTGGTTCGTCTTCTAGTTCATCCAGCGCGTTCCGTGATATATCAATTAATTCTTCGATCCTGGATCCAATGGCAAGTTTCCTCCGCTGCTCGTACGGTATAACTCTGAATCTCCCAATCTTCTTTTGCCAGACTGCACCGTTAAATTCACAAACGATGTAAGCACCACCTTTTGTCCTTCTAACCACGACTAATGGTCCCCACCATCGATCGCGGTTTCTCCCCGCTCAAAGATCCTTCGTCGACTGTATTCCTCACAAGTACGACGTCTCCTGGACCAAAGCAATAGTCTTTAATGACATGTTTGTATTTTTCAGCGTAGTCCCGCGCTGTTTTCTCCTTGATCGCCGCCATCCTGGCTCGCATTTCCTCAACATGTACCACATGTTTTAGCAAGTGCCCGCGCTCGAAGTCCAACGAGTTCATCCGTCGAAATAATGTGATCTGGATATTCAGCAAGCCAGGTCGCTTCCCGCAACATCGAGAGGTAAAATTGGGTGAGCTCCGCATACCGCGAAGTAAGGCGAACATCCCATTCCCCTTCTTGTTGTGATTCGGTCCGCCCATAATACCTGATGCAGGAAATAATACCACTGACTCAAGTTTCCACCCGTAGCTTTGTATAATGACTGCCGTAGGTCCCAATGACCTCGTTCGACAAACTCCGTTCGATTGTGAATGGTAAGGTGAAATTTTGATGCCGGTAATCCCGTATTTTGACTTTAAACCAGTCCATCGCAGCAATAAAAGGTGCGCCATTGTCTGTCATGATCCAGACCGGACAACCCCACCGACAGATAATATCCTCGAGCAAGAACATCCCAATGTTTTTGGCGGTCTGCTTGCGAAGTCCTCTCCCTTCGGCATA
>JARKIC010001804.1:0-94829 GCA_029378375.1 Mycena olivaceomarginata | reverse complement strand
ATCCGAAAACATTTGAGGGCAGGGCAGCTGTTCTGCTCAAAAGTGCTCAAAATGGAATTTTTTTGTCCTCGCCCTAAGTTCCGCAACCGGCTGTAAACACTTGTTGGTCTGTTTTCAATACGGAAAAAGATTTTGGTTACTGAAAAGGCACATTGGAATATCTGTGAGTCCAGAACTGCATTGATTTTTTGTTTATACTGGACAATTTCATTCAAATCGACATGGGGAGTGACGCGTGACCCATTTTACCTGTTCGACATTTCGGCAGCTGCCGAATTTTTGCGTGACACCTCGAAAATTTCGGCATTTGAACTGAAATCTTTGTCTTTTTTGCCTTTTTTTTTTTTTAGGCAATTTGGGCCCTGTGTGACCACTTGGAGGTTCGACAGAGGCCCGAGTGATGCGTGACCTCGACCAAAGTTCGTGATCGACAGGGGGGTGCGTGACGCGTGACTGCCGATTTGAACGAAATTGTCCAGTAACATCCCCAAGAACGAAACTTGCTCAAGTCCTGCATTGTGACTTGTGTTACTTATGTCACGGATCACATGTTTTTCGATCAAAGTGCACCAGATGGCTATGCTAAGGGATTTTGATCGCATCACAGTGCGCGTCCCGATTGGGAAGCTCTGCCAAATATTCAGATTCAATGGCTGCACCTGGTATAAATTCAACCCGCCATCCCCTGGTTTATCTGAGGGCATGTAAATTATTGTAAAATGATTCTATATGTATTCTCTGCAAAAGGTTTACAATTTTTGGTTTGCAACCTTATGAGCCGAAAAAACTTGCCCAAATTTCGCCGTTATCAATTTTAAATTTGGGAATATTTTACAGAGAATACATGTAGATTTAGTTGAAATATTTATTGGGCCTGTTTCCGGACACCAGGTGCATCCCGGAACAGTGGGGAAGTCATTGAAAGCACGACCAAACAAAGGTAGTTTGACCCTCTGAAGATGAAACTTCAGTTTGATTGCTCAGGAAACTAGTATTTTGAATCAGTAGAGGGAAGAGAATATAATTGACTCCCAGAATATGTTCAGTAACCCAAAGTACTGTCCAGAAGGCAAGAAGACGATTTGCCGCCAGATCCTCGGCAATCAGCTTACTCAGCGCACGGTCGAGGAACCACGCTTGCCGGTGGCCACCCTAGATGTTAGGGCGGTGATTCCCCCCCTGTTTTCCCATCATTTTCTGCCTCGGGATCATCCCGCCATATAGGTGTCGTTTTTGGACAAAAAGGTGGTTCCTGTTGTTGATCTTGATATTCTGGTTTTGGCCAGTGATCATCGTGTTCATTGACCAAATCCAGAATCAGCTGCCATCAAATCTAAAACCAGATTTCCAAAACCAGAATCGTAAGTCACGCTGATGTCACAGTCACAAATCTGATTCTGGTTCGGCAAATCTGGATTTGGCTTGGCGGAGTCTTGTTTTGGGCATGGCAGCATCTCGTTTTGGGATTTTGACATCTTGTTTTGGTTTTCCTAATTCTGCATTTGATTTTTGAGCGTTCAGTTCCGGTTATCTCCCGCTTCACTTCCTGCTTCAATTGGAGCCAGTGATCATTCCGGTTATCTCCCGCTTCACTTCCATCATTGTGATAGTAAGTGTATCGTCACCATGTCATTAATCCTCTGAGCTCCTTCTCCTTGGGCACCATGGCAGACGATGGGCCAGTTCTCATTCCTCTCCGACTTGAGACTATACGAATCGCCTTTATGCAGCTTGGAGACCGTGTGAATGCCGCTCTGCACACTCAAATCGGAGATCGCCTCCGTCTTCAGGAGCAGAGCAGCGCTGTCTTACGTATGCTCGATGCCGTTCACCAGGTTCTCATCCCGCCTTGTGCCTTGCCCAGGACATGTAACTAACTGCTACACTTAATCCACAGCATTCCGACGTGATCCCTGTCTCTGAGCGTGAGATCATGGTCCAAAGCATCGAAGATATGATTCAGGCACTGGATGTGGCGACCGTTCAGTCTGCCGATCTACCTTCTGGCCCAGCCATATCTGTCACCTACAGTGAGCCAACTGGTCGCCGGGGGCGGCCCCGCATCGAAATCGACCATGACTTTCTATCCTTTGGTCTCGAGCTGCGTGGTCCTACTGGCCTTGCACCTGTTGCTGGTGTTTCTTCCCGCACCATCCGCCGCCGCGCGCTTGACTATGATTTGGTGGAGCCTGCTGCACCGGTATACACGGAGACGGTGGACGAGACATCCGGGGAAGTCGTCCGCATATATAACTCCTCCTCCTCCGGCCCAGTCTCTGATATCTCTGAGGCTGAGTTGGACGACCTAATGCACCACATCCTCGAAATCTTTCCCAACTTTGGCCGCCGTATGATTGCTGGGCATATCCGCCAACTCGGGCTTCGAATTCCTGTTTCCGATCTTCGGCAGTCGTATGAACGGGTGCATGGGCCACCCGTAGCTTACTCGAACACTGCAACCGGTCGCCATCCGTATCGTGTCGCAGGACCGAACTCGCTTGCGCACCACGATGGTCAGCATGGTGAGCCATCAAAGTTTATTTTGTCCCGCCCGTGGTGATTTGGTACTGCAGGCTTGAGACGATGGCATATCATTATCCACGCCTTCATTGACGGCTATTCCCGCTTTGTGACAGGCATTCGTGCCAATGACAACAATCGAGCAGCTACCGTTTTGGCGCTCTTCCTCGAAGACGTTCTCATCCACGGCGTACCGCACCGGGTTCGCGGAGACCATGGTACCGAGAACGTCAGAGTCGCCGAGTGGATGGAAGAGAGGTATGGGGTTGAATATGGAGCCTATATTTGGGGTCGGTGAGTGCTTTTTTTTTCCGTCTGCTAAGCGAATGCTCTGCGGGCTTTGCTTGACGTTTTAAAATGTTTATCTTATACATTTTGTAGGAGCGTACATAATATTCGCATTGAACGTCTCTGGTGCGACGTGACCCGCGGCTTTGGCCGCAAATGGAGCAACTTCTTCCTCAGTCTGGAGTACAGTTGCGGCCTCCGACCAGACCTCGAGGCCCACATCTGGCTTCTTCACCACCTCTTTCTTGCTCCCATTAATCAGGATGCGAGAGACTGGGCCAGGACGTGGAATGAGCACAAAATTCGCTTAGACACGGAGCGCACGCGCAGCCCGCGTGACCTCTTTTTCTTTGGTATGATCGAAAACGGACTTCGTGGCTTTGACAGCACCCCTGAGCCGGCCGAAGACGACGACATAGATGATCTCGATGCATACGGTATTGATTGGGAGGAGCTCCACAATGCAGACATTATGGCTCACCATGCAGACCACAACGGCGATCAGGAGCTCAATCCTGACGACCTGGATAATCCGTTTTCCAACGATGGACCACACCGGCTTTCCCACGTTGAGGTATCGGAGCCTTCGTGTCCCTTCACGTTGGACGAGGTGGCTAATCTGGATGCGCACCTTGCTCTTAATCCGCACTCCCAGTCCCGCAATATGACCAGTCGGCGTAGCGTTTGGATAGATGCGCTCGCATTTTGTAGAAATTTGTCGGGTGCCTGAAATAGTTGATCTTGTTTGATTCTGTTTGGATTCAAAGCCACCCCTCTTGAAAATGGCCGAAAATGTCTTGCAATTGAGGCGGCGAGAAGTTCCTCGAACCCTGCTAGCTCGTGCACCTCTGCAGCAGACCAGCTGTACTCTCCTGCCAATCACCCAGAACTTGCCGGAGCAGACCGATCTCGACGATGATAATGCCGGTGGGTCGCTTCAGCGTCATCGCTACCCAGCCAGCGTTGACGAACCCTACACCAGATCCAAGCTCATCTCGTAAGTTCTTCTTATCAATAGAGCTGCTGAAGCCTCAGCTTCTATTTAAGCTCCCCGATTGCATTCTGCAGTCGACTTCGATACGGATTCACTGGTCGATGTGAATCAGCTCGTCCGTGATCTGGCGACTGGCCAGTTCTCCTTCGAGCCACTACCACCCAGCAATATCCCAGAAATACCCGAGGAACCACTCGACCCGACGCCGTATGAGTCCCCGCAGTGGCTCGCGTCTTTCATACAGGACTTTCTGGCTCACACGATCAGTCTCTTGCCGCACACCGAACAGACTTCCGACACTATGGTCCAGATTCCGGACATCAATATACCAGTGAGCATGTTCCCTGACCTTTACTCGTCCTCCAAATCATAATTCCAAGGCAGTGGCGTCGTCCAGTACCTCCGCTGAGGAGATTTTGACCGCTCGATTTGGTACCGAACGTCTGATCCTTCATCGTGTAGCAAGGATAGAGGAACGATATGGGGCTGCATATGTGCACTATACGCGGTACCGACTACTCAGGCAGATCGCCGATGCAGTTGGTCTCCACATCCATAAACCTAGCCGCAAGGTGACTTTGGGCGCCTCCGATTTCACGTACGATGATTTGTTCCACTGGGCTGGCGTGAAGCCGGACAGCTTTGGGAATGTCAAGACATTGATTGCAACCGCCGAAAACATTCGACAAGCTTTCGATCAATCGCCTGCTTTGAAGCAGCAGCATGCCACTTTCGCAGCTGAGCTTGACTTCCTTGCTCAGAATCCCACTTCAGCAGGTGCGCGCCCAGCATCTGTCAGCTGGACGATCACAGATCTGCGCCGCCGTGTCGATCAATATCAGCGCCAGTACATTTCTTCTCGCCATGCATTGTTTCTTTCCTCACTATTTGGCAGTTTCAATGTGGCCATCAGTATGTAGCAACGTCGGGACAAAGTAATTCCTCGAAATAATCATACATGATCATTGTTCTTGTACTACCTTCAAATTCCGTATACGGTCGTAATACCCGTAAAATGTACAGTACCGTACCGTAAAGGGGTCCTGGGCAAGTTTTACGGTTACGGTTACGGCCGGTTAGGGACCCGTAATTGACCGTAATTGTTACGGTCGTAACCGTATACGGTACGGTGAGGATCCCTATCTAGCACTTGGCAGTATGTTCCTGGAGCTAAAATAGCGATAGTGGGTATTTGTGCCGCGTATATGGAGGAAACACAAGAATGAGGCATATTACCAGGTCATTCAAGATATGTAACCTGCTCTACGGACAGAATCCGTCACACCGCTCACCAATCTGCTCAAGAACGTCAAGCCATCAGATTGATCTTGTTTCGAAGTAGTGGCTCGGCTGGCCATATAGCCGGAGCGCGATCGCGCTCGTTGACAACCTATTTACTTTCTACCACCACCTCGTAACAACAACGGTGTACCTCAGTCGTTCACTCTGAAGTGCGCCTCTGAGTTTACTTCATTCCCTTGTTTTGCACCGCATACCTCCTAACATTGGCCTTCATGTCCTCACTCATTGGACGTCTACCGACAGAGATTATTACTCTGACATTTGTCCTGTGTCTGCCCTCGCGGCCCCCGCTACAGGCCACATACTTTTATTTGCCTACCTTTGTCGCACCGTCGGCGTCGGAGGCTCCCCTTCTTTTGTGTGCAGTTTGCTCACATTGGCGTGCAATTGCCATTGCACTCCCGGCGTTGTGGCGCTCCCTGGACACAGAGAATGTATACAGCTCGCAGCTGGTCCAGATCTGGCTTTCTCGCGCCCAGAGCACCGCACTTTCTCTTCGAATGGCGAAGCCCAGGTTGCGGAATACCTACAGCTACCGCTCCTGCCCCCCACCCCTTTTCCCTCCAGTAATCGACATGGAATCAGAATATGCATCTCCGGTAGTCCTTCATCTTCCTGCTCTGCTACCAGCAGTCCCTCACTGTCGCCATCTTGAAATTGTGGATTTATTCTGCCCACATCACCTTGCCATTGACTTTCCGGCACAGCTTCAGCTTGAGAGCGTATCAATTGCGTTTAAATGCTGGCAAAACCTCCTCTGGATGCGTGCAGCTCCATGGCTGTCCACCCTCCTCAGCCGCTGTTCAAAATTAACACGATTTCACTGGGATGGCCCGTCTGGAGTTCAACTCCAAGCTCCATGGGCGCAGCTGACCCATCTCAGCTGGGGAGTTTGCTACACGGAGCCCGAGTTTTTTCGGACGTACCATGGACGAGCTCGTGCAGTTGGAGTACTTGCGACTCTCAGTATCTGTTGATTCCGAAGGGGTTTCGCGATTGGCACCCAGCATCTTTTCATATGCTGCCACGCGTCACGACATTGTCGTTGTGCGATGACACGGCTCCAGCTTGCTCCCTCGTCCTCCCCAGCTTGCACCATCTCATATTGGAGTCGCGGCTCGATTTCAACCCCGATCTTGTTCAATTGCTGCACCGCTCGCAATGTCTCATCAGCTCGCTCGAGCTGTGGGTGGACAACTCGCTTGAGGATAGCACATCCCCTGCTCTACCCCTTCCATTCAGCCACCCTACCATCCACTCCTCGCTAACTCGACTCGTCATTTCTTCCTACGACTTAAACGATCTGTTCCTCGCTTTTGAGGAGCTCTCTCCTGGATCCATCCCTACCAAAATCCGACTCCTGCGCGACGCAGATCGCTGCTTTCAAATAGAGAATATTGCAGGAATCACATTGCAAGCGACATCAGGAGCGCTCGCTGCCTTGCTCCTGGAACACTTCCACAGCATGCAGGCTCTAGAGCTTGACGAGCATTGGCCCCACTCGTTGTCCAATGCTCCAGAGCTTGAGCACCGCACCGTGCTGGTCAGTGCTTCCCACACGCTTGTTGTTTCGAGACATGCGGCTCTTCGCCGCCAGTACCAGGCCTGGTGGAACTCGGGAGACGGCAGAGAGGTTCCGCGCCGCATTGGACGAGGAGGACGAAGACATTCTGCGCTCGTTTGATTTGCCTCACAATTTTCTCAGATTCAGCCGCTTCCCTGGATTACTTCCGCCTGGCCAAAGCATATTTGCCAACACATACCGTCGTGGATATATATATATATGAACCATTTGGTAGGACAATTGACACTGTAACAATTCGCTATGGTGAAAAGACTGAGCATTGCGTGGCATGTCGCAGCAGTAAGTATTGATTATTCACCTTCGGAGGTGCCGAGGGTCACGGTAGCTGGAAGATATACGTAACCCGACACTAATTTACTGTCATCCGGGTTGCTCGCAAAGCCAGAGTCACTATGGAGCGCGTTGAAGATATACGCCGGCGACATCACTTGTCATGAGGAAGGATGATTTTAGTGGGAGTGAGACTTGTCCAGTCTTAGATGAATCCGTGTTGACTACAAGCGCAAGGACCAGAAGAATAAATGCCTGGACTCATTCGATGGGACGAAGAAAATCGGCTCCAGCCCCCAGCCCAAGTTCGGGCGGCTGGGTATTGGACACGAAATCCGGCGCGAGGTTGGCGGGGATTCCAGACTCCCGTCCGGCATGCGTTGGTCCCAGTCATCAATGATGTGATGCTCTCACTTTCAAGTCCAAAGTCGAGAACGCATGCCGGCGCCAACTTGAAACACCTGAGGACGACAACTTTAAGACAGCAGTGCTCAACATTTTACAAATACACAGCGCGGCCAAGTATCATGAATCGATTTCCATCTCAACGATATCCAATTTTCCAAGGCTATATATTAACGATATCAACGTCTGACACCGTGACTCGAAAGAAGACTCACCCGTGCACCACAATGCTTTCGAACACCGATTTGGGAAAGGCGTGGCAAGAGGGGAAAGGAAATTTTGTATGATCATGCAGATTTTCCCCGGATTCCCATTCTGCTTCTTCAAATAGCAAGCGAGCCTCTTCGACAAGGTTGAAGTTGCTCATGTGCATCAAGCGATGCTTCCAGCGCCCAATTTTGCACAACAGCTGCTCCACAAAGACTGTCCCAAAAGAGACGGCGTCTTTGTCTTCCTGGGTCATAAAATGGTCGAGCCAATGGTAAAAGCACATGAACGCCGCGCGGATAGCGGCGGCCGATGAATTTTGGCGGAGATTGAATCCCAGAACCTTCAGACCAGTAAATGCGCTGTAATCCTGATTCACTGCAATCCACTGTGCCATCGCATGGACAGATGGGCTTCGGACAATCCCAGCCAGGAACAAGGTGTTGGTGAACTGCAACGCACCGAGCCCGGGACCAAACCCCCGAAGTCCTGTGTTGATAACCCATCCCATTGCATCCTCCCAAGATACCTTCTCCTCTTCTGAAAACTCTGCTGGGTCGCGATTTGCAAGTGGACCTAGAAATGCCTCCCATCCTTGCTGTACCTCTCCACAAAAGTAGGGCTCGAACTTTTGTTTCAACGAGAGCTCGACTACAGCTCCGGCGGCTGTGGAGTAACGGGGATGGCAGCTGTACCACGTATTTGCCTGGCCATAGACATTCGGACAATCAAGTTTTATTCCGACTGGCAGGTGAGCGGTTTTCCGTTCAAATTTTCGATGTCTGTAAAGAGAGCAATGCATGCGTCTGCGGAGGGGAAATGCATTTTATGCTGTCTTTCACAAGCGAGATCCAAAAATTCGGTTGTTGTGCCGCCTTGGCCTGTCCCCAAATACACCAGGAGACTGGAGAGTCCTGTAGGCGTCGTCAACACATTCAATGGAAGAACGTCTTTGAGCAAAGCGAAACTGCGCAAATCGGCCCGAATAGGATTGTGTTGGTCGGGATCGTACTGAGTCCTCTTTTGCTGTGTTGGATGAAGTGCGTCCAGCATGCGTCGGAATATGCGTGTGTCATCCGTGGCAGCGTGCCCCCGCTTTCGGGACACGGCCTCGCGTATAAGGATAGCAGCGGCGCCGAATTCCGGCTTCGAAGGGAGCAGACTTTCAAGCGTAGGAACCAAGTCGATGACTTGATTCTGCTTTCTTCTCCTCCCCTTCCCGGGACGTGCAGCAAGGAGCGACATGGGGATGTCCGGAGCCATCCATTTCAGCGGATGCTCATACTGCTCATCTGTGAGGGTGAACCCGGTCGTCACCGACAGAAGACCACGATGGACCAACTCCCCCATGCGCATACAGACATCGCTGAGTTCGGGATTTTCGGCGAGCAACTGCCAAAGATAGTTGTCTAGGACCTTGAGAGTGTCAGTCTTATCCCGTTCAATCGCCCGAGCAAAGTGCCGGTCTCGTGAGATCTTTGGGGGGAAAATGACGCAGGGACGCTGCCAGAACACCTGCATTGCGGAAGCGCAGAATATTCCGTCTCCAAAGAAATGACTGAGACTGTGAAGGATTGCCCCACGGGTAATGCAACGATCCCGAATCGCATCGCCAGAGTCCTTGGTTTTAGTTTTGTGGTCGTTAGGATTTATGAACCGATCGACTATGGCCATCGGCTTCAAGATGAGCTGCTGGTCCCAAACTGAGCAGAGACAATCTGCTGCAGTACCGTACAAATCATCGTCATCTTTGATTCGGGCGGCAGCAGCAGTAAGAGCCTTGAGTGAAAATGGTGGTCCCTTTGCACCTGGAAGGAGCCCGAATAAATCTGCTGGAACGCGCCAGTCCTTGGCTGGTTCTGAGGCTACTGGCCGATCCTCCGATTCAGGCTCTACGTCGGCAGACACAGGATCCCCGACTCTCCTCTTCTTATGCCGCCCAGCCTTTTTATTTCCAGCGCTTGCTCTCTTCCTGGCCGCTGCCGCTTGCTCGTACTGGACTTTGTATTCACCCACATAAGCAACAACGTGGGTGACCAGCGGAGCCAACTCGGGAAATTTCTGTACCAAAGCGGCCTCGCCTTCATCCTGTAGAATGCCGGTGAGCTGCGCCGCAAGGGATGGACCCAGATTGATCATCCATTGGTATACAGCGATCAAAGAACGGCATATCTGACTGCGATTGCTCCGAGAAAGAAGATCGGATATATGCTCCTGGGCGACAATGTCCGGCATTGTTATCCCCACATCTGCAAGGCAAGCGAGGCTGAGATTGGGCAAGGTGCGAACTCCACAATCCACCTGTGGTGGAACGGAGTCCAAACCGCATCTGCGTGCTAAGGTCATTGCTACGCTCGATTTGGTCCACCAGTTTGGACGCTATCTGCTGCGGAGCTGCATTGGCCGCACGATAATCTGCTGTTTTCTGCACAGATGCCTGACCATTCTGGATCCCATCACATTCGGCTTGGAGCTGAGCCGCATTGAACAGGGTATCAAGGAGGGTCTTGTTGATCTCAGCCTCTCTCAGAGCGCCGTCAAGCATAGGATCTGCCCTGAGCAAACGTCCCACCCGCCGGTGTCGTTTTGGAGCACCCTTCTTTTTTGGCGGCTCAAACTCGGAGCCAGAGTCCGGCCCTGGTGATGAGACCCGGGATCCTGAAGGCGATGCCGTTGGACTGTAAATATCGTGGGCAGTCCGGTACTCAGCGACAAGCTCCTGAGCTTCGCTGTTTTTTTATTATGAACAGAGCTATCTTGAGCACAAATCTGGACTCACTCCAAGGCATTTTCATCCAGCCATGTATCGTCTGCGGATGAATACCCATCCCACCGAATCAAGTACTCGCAAATACCGTTCTGCAATGTTGCATCTCAGGTGAGCTCATTCATGAAAAATGCATACAGACCTTCAACCCGCGAGGCAATAATCGCCTGAATCTCGTATTCCCCCCAAAGAATCAGGCGGGGGGAGGGCGCTCGCCTTGCGCTTTTTACGGTTTGGCACTTCGCCGTTATCCACTTCGCCTATGACTCAACATTCAAGTTGACTTCGTTAGGAAGACACTTACAGATGGAGCCAGGCAGATCTGTGTTCCGTGACTCTGTAGTTCCATCTATGTGACCATTGTCCGCTGTACCTGTTGTTTAAAATTTGTGTCGTCTTTGGTAACAAATTTCTCACCGATTGGGTTGGGCAGATCCTCGTTGCATTGATTTCCAGGCTCAGTCGTCTGACCGCGAGCTGCATCAGCTTCCGGTTCATCTTCGCTATCGGAGAATCGAGCATGTACAATACGGTCCTGGCGCTTCTTGCGAGGGTGCCGTGGCAGCGAGGATCTTAAGCCACCGGTTTGGGGTGAGCTCAGATCAGACGGCACGATGGGGTCAGCAGACACAGGGTTGTCATTGGGGCCAGAGCTCTGTTGCGGTTGCAAGTGCACCGTAATATTGTTCTCTGTGGAACCTGTCCCATATCTGCAAACGTAGTCGCCAAGCTTCTCGGCATTGGCACCGCGATTGAGCCTAGTGAAAATTGTTTTGTGAAGCATCATAGTCCAGTACTAAGCGTACCATGCAGTTTCCGCCTCGATGAACTCATGCTCCTGGTCACTACCAGTTAAGAGCACCGTCCAAATTGCCTAATTCTGGTGAGCAATACTAAAAGTATAAAACAGACCGTATACCTTCGCGCCATTGCTTCTACGTCCAACAACTCTATCGATCTGAGGGTCTGTGGGTGATGCCGCAACTTCAATACGGGGTAGCTCGGGCCATGTTTGGCGTTCGGTGGGAAGGTGCTTCGGATTGGTATTCCTCCCTTCTCGAAAATCTTTTATCGCTTTCTGACACTCCAAAAACCGCGCCTTCGTGAGTCCTAGAGAGTATTTCTGCGCTTGAGAATAGGCCCAAGAATAATAGCGCATATAGAGACAGATGAGTTCCCACGTATCATCGTCTTCTATGTCAAGCAGAGAGGGCTGCAGCGGTCGCTGTTGTCCATTTTCATCGATGAATGTCGTGCTCTGCAGCAGGGTGTCAATGCTAAACCCCAGGTGGAGTTCACATTGCGCTAGGTAATTCTTGATTGCGTAAAGTCCCTCGGCTCCAAGTCGGTTCGCTCGGGAATTTCGGTCGCCTAGGATAACATCTCCGTGTGTTGCGTAATAGCTGCGATGCGCATCACGGACGTTCGGAGGCGGTGAATGAAGAAAGCGGAGGGATGGGGTGTACATGATTTGAGTATCGTGGGACGTAGCGGCGGCGCTGAAGTACATGACAAGGCCCACCCGAACTTGGCTGCCAAATCGCTGGAATAGCTGTTTTGCTTCGTCGAGGTGAACCCACCCCTTCTGCAGCTTTTTGATATATGAGGGAGGGTATCCAGAATGAACGTCTGTGCCTCGAAAAGCGCAAAAGAGGACGTATGTGTTCTGCTCACGGACATAGATGCCTCCTCGATTCCAAATAAAAGGCCCTAGATCACTCCCGGGAACGAGCCGGAATGTGAGGACAAACAGCGTCAGCCGAATGAGATCATCTTTCAAATCTGGGTGGTTTTGGCCCTGATAATCAAGACTTGTCGACAGGGAGGCAGCTTTAACATGTGCCCAGAATTCTTCCAGTGTACGGAAGCGGAAGCGCTTTTTGGACTTCCGTCTCTGACCTGTTGACTTTGGGTGCCGGGGAAAATCTGGGGGATCTTCCACTGCTAGAGTTGTGGAGATGAGAAACAAGATGCGGCAGAAAACTCATGTCTCACATTGGGTCGTGGATTCCACATGGGAATTAGCTTGGCTGTTGTGTGCTGATACAATAAGATTTGTCAATGGATGTTTAGTGCGCTCAATCTGGTCTAGCTTACATTCAGTCACGTTTTCGACAGTTGTCAGCAATATTTCCTCAAGGATTGAAGATCCAGTTTCAACTAAATGCTGTTTAGATCGCCAAAAAAAAAAAAAACAGAAAGCAATCAATCGCATGACCTACATTCCATACGAGGTTCGACCGATAAGGAGGCACTCGGTCCGCTTGCTGTTAGTGGCCCATTCGCTGGCACTGATCATGACTTGAATGACAAAAGTGCCCGTTCCATAGTCGCTCGACTCACATTCAATGGGGTGATGTTCAATTCCAGGAGCAGGGCCGGAACCCTGTGTCTCATTTTCAGGTACTAATCCGACATGAATCAGCCAGCCGGACCGGACGGAGGAACACAGAACCTTGAACTTACGTCCCGTAACTGGATCTTGGAGCGGAGCAACACCATCAGAGTTCCTGGGTCTGTTTTGTTGGTCTGAATAAAAAGGCAAACATCAACCGTCATATATTGAGTGCAACCGAGTATAACTCGCCTTTGGTCCATGCATGGCCGATCTCTGAATCCGACTCTGAATCCGACTCTGACCCACACTCGTCGTCTGATTCACTCATAGTAAGATCGACGACATTGGCAGTGCTGGATGAGTTTAATTGACAGCTTGTAGGGCCTGGATCCAGTCCGCCGAAAGCGACCACATTGTTAAAACCGTCCCCCAAACTCGGCCATGGTCCATTCAAAATTTGAAACGCAGAGCGGCATGATCAGGCTGGTATAGCTGGTGCAAAATTTGGAGGAGATCACGGATAACCTGCTCGGCCTCAGGAGTTCTCGACTGGGCAGCAGGGAAAACTGTGCCCGCTCCCTCTCCTTCGCCAAGGGTGGAAGCGAGATTGAATGAGCCATCGCCAGCCGCCAAAGTACTGGCTTTATTTTTGGAGCGCAGATTCCGCTTTAGCCCAATGAGATCGTATACCCCCGGACGAGTGCTGGTGCCCCAGACCAGTTCCAAGAATTGTGGCATCAGAGCGGCCACCTTCGGTCCCTCGTCGTACTGGCTAAGAGATTCCAAGCTGTGCACGCAGACAGCTGTCAGTGCTTGTTTTGGGTCGCCGTCGATACGGTGCACAAGCGAGATTCCCAAGGGTGCCTGAACCATGCCAGGAATTGGATCGGACTCGAACATCTGGGTCTTCTTGTTGAACCTCGCTGGCTTGACGTTCGGAGGAGGCTGGATATTGAGCATGTTTTCGAGGTCAATCTTCTTGTTTTCGAGGTTAAAATCAGCGGTGTATATGTATCCGCGTCGATACCCAGGATCAGCAGCGAGCTTGTAGACCGGAGCCTGCGGAAATTTGCCTTCTCCCGGTGGAGGAGAGGGGGCTGAAGGAGCGGGAATGAGCTCCTCCAATTCGGGTTTCCCCAGAGGAGAGAGGGATGCGGCATCATAGACAAAAAGCTCGAGCGGCGGCGGTAGAGGATTAATACCGGAAGGTGGTATGCCAAATTGGCGATTGAGGCCTGCAGTTTTGAAGGCTGAAGGTATCTGCTTAAGCTAGGGTTGCCCCAAAAATGCACAGATGGCGCACCAGTGAGGGATGGCTTCATTGCCCTTGTGGAATTGGGACCGGGACAAACGGGAACTGGGCACTTTTCTGAGACGCAGTAACAGACCCTGATGCAAAAGAGACCGGATTAGGAGAAGATATATCGGTCCCAGGGGAATCCACTGTAGAATCATCGAGGAGGATGGATGCGCTGTGAGAGTGCTAATTGCATTTTTTAAGTCCCCTAGCCTTTTCTGAAGGAGTTCATTGGGTTGCTGGAGGTCCAAATGCCGGAGTTTAGCTATAAGATCATCCACTTCAAGTAGAATGTGGCTGCTCATGGTCTAAGCGAGACAGGACAACGACGGAGGCAAAAGAGATGCAGATCAGCACAGCCGAGATCAGCACAGCCACAAGGGCCAGCGTTCCCTTTACGATCAATTTTTGATGGTAAAGCAACTTTGAGTGAATTAAATAGAGCTCCTGGGACATCATCTGGCAAATCTGACTATCCAAGACAGACTATGGTATGTTTCTCAAGCCTTCAATGGAGCCAAAACTCCGAAAATGGTGATTAGTCCAGAGAGCCCCTATTCCAGCTAGTGGCATTAGATCTGCAAAAAACGGACACAATGAAGCATTTTTGAGTGACAAAATTGTACTATGCTCTACCATGGACACTCTGAAGTACTTGTCATGATATAATTACTGTAATTGCAAGGACTACCATGGTGTTGCTCATTTCAGAGAATCGATCTCTGCGCCTCAACCAATCATGGTATCGCTCTGGGAAGGTCTCTTCAGCCATGAAGTTTTTATGAGCATGTAATATTCAGCTTTACAACAGTGCAGCGGCTCCCGTTTCAATTGAGGCGACTAACTGATCTTGGGGCTTAACGGCCTGTCGGCAAGTGATGCCTCAGCTGATGGCAAAGATGGCGGAGTTTGAAATGGCTTTTGGACGACACATAATTCTATAAAGGAGAGTCTGAGTTCTAAGGCGCCTGAATCATTGTGCTACCAAAAGAAATATATATATTCGACACGGAGAGTAACATGACCTGAGACTATGGAGAATATATGTCGGCACTGTGGCCGATTAATCAAACCTATGAAGGAAATCAATTAAAAGAAATTTGTGAAGGCGCGCAACGTACAATTCCCCCAAACTCTTGGAAGAGGGTGGCCGGACGGTACATTATATATTGGTACACATCAAAGTCAGTGCTGGTGTCGTCGTCGTCCGGGACAGGCTGCTTAAGCAGCCTGGAAGGACCGAGGAGCGGCAAGTCAACACCTTCAAAACAGGTGTGGCCTCGCACCGGAAGAATATACTGCGGGGCTCAACAATTATTCCAGAGTTTGATATAAAGGTAGCACGTACAGTTCGACCAGTGATCAGGATTGTGGGCCGGATCACCATTGTTAGGATCAGGAGCAGTGCGACCATCAAGAGGAGGACCGTAATCCTTCATGAAGACCATCTGCAATACCATATCAGTATTTGACCGCTCGGTCTTGTAAATGAAAAAGAAACGTGCGTCAATCTTTGAGTTGTTCCGAGGCAGGAGCGGGGAGCCGGTAGCATACATCAGAAACATTGCGGCGCGCACTAGAGGGTGATCCTCTGAGATGCTCCTTTCGTAATCTGTGAGACTATCTCTGGGCAACTGATTATAGCTGGACGATTCCTCGACCGTTGAGATAGCGGATAAAAGCGGCACGATAAAGGGTCTCATCCTCTCGGAACTCAGGGTCACCCATGGACTTCCAGGCAAGGCGCCTTACAACGTCCTCCGGCTTGCGGAGGCGGCCGGCCGACATCTTGAGGATAAGAGTTTTGAGGGAAGCACCGAACGTCTGGGTAGTGAATGGAATCAGTGAACAAATTGAGAGCGGTCTGGGTTAACACACGTCGCTCAATTTTATATTAGAATCAGGATCGATTGGACCGTTAAACCCCTCGGCAAATGCGGAGATTTCTGGCGAGTCGGAAAACGGGGTCTGACACCCAAAAACAATTTGGCGTGTGAAGTTGGTTGTATAAGATTGAAACATGTCGTCGGAAAGTTGTCCGATGTCCTTTGGCTAGGGTCGGGCAACGATGAGAAAGAACAGACACGGACAAAAAATTAAGCCGTACAAGCAGGTTGAAATGATTATTGACGAGCTCCATGAGGTCTGGGTCGCCCGGCTGTTTAAGGAAGGCAGTGCGGAGGATCGGGCCACCTTCGCAGTATGGGAACCTGGTGCGGTGCAAGCAGTCGGATGGTGGCCGAGTTGGAGACAACATCATTGTCGCCCCCAGGGGTTAGCAGCGAGAATGCAAACAGCACCGAAATGGGGGGAGGGAGGGCATGCTGGAGAACAACATATAAACGGCAGGCATAGCCATGAGCTCGGAGCAGACGGAGCCGCCGAACATCAGGGGTGATGCCCGCCGGGGACACATTGATGACGAACGAATCACCCATGTTCTTCCAGATCTGGGAGTTGTTGAAGACGGCGTTCATGAGTTCGTTCATGATTGCCTCGCTAACGCCATGCCCAATAGCAGTTCCGCTGGGTATGCGTAAGCAATGGAAGGGGCTATCAAAGAAGATTTGACCTTTTCCATGATCTGTCTTTCGCAAGAAGCCCAAACTCGCCTGGCGGCTCGATGGACACGGCGTCCACAGGTTTGGGGGCCACATATGGGTCGCCGCCGTAGAAGCTTTCGAAAGTTTGGATAAAGGCAGTTACGGCTGCCTCGACGGTCGGGGCTGTAACGACAGAGAGCCCAGTTGCGAGTTTAGGCTTAAGGGCTTGCGACCAGGCCCGAACATTGGAGTAAGTAGGGATGACTGCTTCAGGCTGGCCGGCGCGGCGCGTAAGATGATGTTGGCTACAAAATGTGGATACGTACCGACGGAGAAGAGGTCCGTGTGGACTGTCTAGATGTCAACAGCAACCTGGATGGTGGCTACAGAGCATTGATGGGATACATCAAGTTTAGTTTACGGAAAAACTATGTACATTACCGGCGGTGAGGGACTCGATGTCAAATCAATTGCGGTATTCAAGCGGCGGCGTATGGACGGAGGACTCGGAGTCTGAAGCAAAGCGGATCAGATCAATTGTGCAAAATGAACAGCGAACATACATGAAGACTGGCAGGGCGGGCGCGAGGACCAAGAAGTGCAGGCTGTGCAAAGAAAATGTTCGTCCGGCAGAGAAACGTGAGAAGACCCACTGACCATTGGAGCATTTGAGGGTCCGGCCTCTGGCGAGAGAGGCGGAGCATTTTCAGCCAACGACAGTGCCATTGCTCGTCTGATTTGCGTCGCCTCTTCATCGGACTATCCGGAGTTAATGCAGCACCGGTCAAGAGTTGAGAGGGCTCACGTCATGTGCCGCATCAAAGAGCGGCAGGTATTGCATTGGCTCCTCGTCAGACTGTCTAGCGATTAATTTCGAACATACCAGGGGCTCAGTGGACTCACATCTGGTCTCGCATTGAATAGTGGCGGCTTGGGAGGAAACAGGGGCGAGTGCTGGTGCCATTGTCCTGGCCGCTGGTGCCACACTACAGGGATGAGGGACAGATATCAAGACAGTCGATAGGGTCGCTCAGAATCAAAGCTTTGCGCTGCATCGACTGGCGTGAGACAAGCAAACTGAAAGGTAGATGTGGATACTTACCTCCAGTGCGTACTGAACACGCAGCGGGAAGCAAGCATGTGGGGTATGGTCTGCAGCCCCGGACAGCGGGCCCTGCAGGGGGGCATGTTTCGGGCCTAATAATGTGGGAATTAAGAGACGCCAGAAAAATTACAAGTCAAGGCTTACCGATAAAGTAGATGAGGCCGGCGGGGTTGACAGGGTCGGGAAGGGACTTTTGTTTCGAAAGTCCAACGACGGTGAACTCGTACCAATGGACACCGGCCACCGAAATCTTGCGCTCGAAGCCAGGCTTGGCTTGATGCCGGCAGAAAACAAGGTCCAGGCAAAGCTTTCAAACCGCTGAGCATGAATCGTATTCATTATATCGGACTGGGCCCCGTCCAAACTGGTCAATGTCAAGGGAGGAGCGGAATGGCCTGAGAAGTGGAGGTGATGGTCAGACATATGCGCGGTGAGACGGGCATTGAGCTCAGCATAGAAAACTGTATCCCTCTCGTGAGTTCCGTCCGCTTTGACAGGAACCTCGAACTTGAAGAGGAGATTGAAATCATTGAACACAGTGGCCCAGGCTGAACCCTCGCTGCCGACGAGCCGAGGATCGTTGGGATAGAGCTCCGGGTACTCCGGATCAGCATGGTGGTGACTATAAGGCTGTAGGAGAAGGCATTCAACAAAGATCAGGCACCAACGTGAAAGCAAAACCCTCACAGAGAATGGCCAGATGGCGAATGAAAGCTCTACCGGGGGCTTCTTGGGCTGCGATACGACACGGGTATTGGCGGTAAAAGGTCGTTGAACGCCGCGAGGCATGGAGGCACCGGTCGATGGACCCCCACGTCCGGTGGTGTTTGGCCATGGCACGGCGGCGCTCATCGGTGGTTTGGCCAGCGGGAGGGGCCTGAGCCCACCTCACAGTGGAAGTCAGCGAAGGAACGAGAGACATTCTGGCGCATGAACATTATTCTGGTTCGTCCTGCAGCAAAAAAGGTGGACTCACGTCGGGTCAGGGGGGCGAGTTGATGTGGACGAGGGATGGGGTATGGGGACCTGGCTTGGGGTAGGACCCTCAAGAGGCTCGTGCACGTAATAGGGCTGTCCACAGGCAGGCCGCCGACAAGGAGTGTGGCCAGGGTTTACGGAAAGAAAGGTAATCTGTCACATGTGTCGATTGAGATGAACAATTAAAGCTGGGAAGGGGGTGTACCGTTTGAAAGCCGATGCAGCTGGAGTCCTTGCACCGACCTCGCGCAGGGAGATTCACCGGATGCACAAGGGCATGTGCCGCCTCAGTATGGCCTGCAGAGACAGGGGGGCCCAGGCAAGGGCTAGATAATGGAGTGAGACGGTGGGTGAGTGTGAAGTGAAGATTTGCATACGAGTACGCCACACATCGACACTGTTGACAATGGCCTCGAGTGGACGTGGCCATGGAAGATGGAGAAGAAAGGAGTGAGTGACTTGTGACTTAGGGTCTTGGATGATTTGGCATCGTCTGCGATCATTCACTGGTGTCATGGATTAGATATTGGAAATTGGTTGAGTTCAGGAGAGCTGATCAGAAATTCGCTTTTCACAAGAAATGTTGCCCAGCAAATCAAAACCAACCATAGGTCAGCCGAAACCAGAGGGAACGGGATGAAAACCTCGACCGCAAAAATCAGAACAAGACTGACGGAAACCAGAACCAGATCTTGAAGGTCAGGATTGAGATTGAGCGTGACATTTGTGACGAACATGACGATTCTGGTTTTGATTTTCAAAAATTCTGATTGTGATTTCGGGAATTTGTGTTTCGGCAAGTGCCGAAAGGACATTCTTGTTCCCGCACACGAGAGTGTTTGAACAGTGAATTCATCTCATTTTGGGCAGTGATCATCGTGGATTCATCGTGATCACTGCCCAAAATCAGTCTTGAACATCAATCAAATAAAAAAATAGGCCCAACCAAATCCTTTTATTTTTGTCCAAAGAGGACACCCATACAATCACCAAAACAATTCACTTCTCCCTCCCCAACTCCGACAAAGCCTACAGCGCGACCCGTTCCCAGCTCCCTCTCATCCCTGCATTTGCGTTCACTTCACATAACGCCCAGGGTCGCTCAATGGACGTCTGCTGCATCGACCTCGCCAGTTGCCCGACAATCCAAAGTGCATATGTCATGCTCTCTCGGGTACGGTCACTCAACGGCTTATGTATCCTTTGCCCTTTCCAACTGCACCACATTCGGAATCACATATCCGAGGAGCTGCGAAATGAACTGAAACGCACCGAGCTCAAGGCCGAAATTACGAAGGCTTACTCACGCGAGAGGCCGTCGTGGTTCTATAGCTTGGTCCCAGAAGGACAGATCAGGCTCCTGACTCAGGAAGACGTCGAGCTTGAAGAGTTTGATTTCAACATGGCCATGATGACCGATTAACAGGCATGGTATTGACGCTAATTTATACATTGACCTACTGACCGTTATGTTAGTAGTGCTCCCAATCTGCGACTCGACACTCGCTAATACGGCACTCACCAAATTAAATCCCGTCACAACGTCCTGTTCTTTCATGCCGCCCCACACTGCCTCCATGCCCTTGCCAGCCCTCTCTACTTTCTGCCTCATGCTTGCAGACATCATTTGGCTGCCGTCAGAATTCCACATCGGTGTGGGCACCGTGCACTGAGCATACTCACCCTATCATCCGCCCCATCCTACCCCGCCCGTCCTAGCCGTCCTGTCCCCTCATGCCCAACCCGTTCTTTCCTCTCCTACATCCAGCCTCTCGCCGCTATAATCAATGTTTCGAATCAGAAGGGAGGGGAACGAGTTTGAATGCTGAGGAGAAGATGATAGAGTGTCGTGGTGGTAAGGATCGGAGTTCGGTCACGGTCTGTGACGGCCTCAGACAAAACTTTTCTGAGTATTAGCAAAGTGGTGGGTATGAAGCTTACCTAAATTGGATAATTTACAGCTGTTCAATCAAGAGGAAATTAAGACCCCCCATGTTTTACGAATATTTTGCTGTTGCCTAGCTGGATCACACCTTCATTTTTGGGTGGTTGCGATTATCATGATTTTTATCTAAGGGCCCCGGCGTCTATTGGCTCGAAAAAAATGACATACCGCCTCAGAGAGGCCTAATCCAAATCATCAGATTGATACGACAGGAGTAATACGGACAGTTCAAGTAGATACACATAGAATATTCTAGATACAGTTTTTGTAGTATATAAGCAGGCAGTACAATCCTGCTAGAGCATCTGTTTGCTCTAAAGCAACTTCAACAAGATTTAGTGTAACCAGATTGTGCTCAAGTCCCTGTCCGCCTCTATCAGTGCCTGTAATTTGTCTTGATCTTTTTTGTCCACTCCTTGAATGTCGGCGCCGTGATGGAGGAGGAGGTGGACCAGCTCCATGTATCCCTTTTTCACCGCGATTCCCAAAGGACTGCCATACTCCTGGTCCACAAAGTTAACATCGGCTCCGTTTTTGACGAGGAGGGACGCGATCTCAGTGAGATTGTTCCAGACCGCGGCTAGCAAGTCATTGCCAAATCGTCCGGCCGGTACACTGAGGTTGGCACTTTCAATGAGGAGACTGACTATCTCTGTGTGACCGTTTTTTGATGCAAGGACCAATGCCCAGCCGTTCTGCCCTACGTCCGCGCCCTTCTTGAGCAGTAGCCGGACGATCTCTATGTAGCCCTTTTCTGATGCGGTTTGCAATGCGGTGCCACCAGTGTGATCGGGAACCACTTCCACGTCCGCGCCGTTCTCGAGCAAGATGCGGACCACCTCTGTGTGACCTTCCCTCGCCGCCAGCTGCAACGCGGTGCCATGATACCCAGCCATCGAGTTAACATCTGCGCCGTTATTGAGGAGTATGCAGACAGCTTTCATCTGACCTTTGTTAGCTGCCAGCTGCAATGTGGTGCCCCAGTCCGCATCCTCTTCAACGCACGCGCCGTTCTCGAGCAGCAGGCAGGCGATCTCCGTGTAACCTCGCATCACTGCTATGTTTAATGTCCTGCCTCCGCGGTCCCAACCCACTCTCTTGATGTCCGCGCCGTTCTGCAGCAGTAGGCGTACAATCTCGGTGTGACCCTTTTTCGACGCGATCTGCAGTGCGTGATCCCCGGTCACCGAGTTAACCTTCACGTCGTTTTCGAGAAGTAGGCGGACAATCTCTGTGTGACCCTCTGCCGACGCGATCTGCAGTGCGTGATTCCCGGTTACCGAGTTAACCTTCGTGCCGTTTTCGAGCAGTAGGCGAACGATCTCCAAGTGACCCTCTGCCGACGCGACCTGCAATGCATCCCCCGTCGCCGAGTTCACACTTGCGTTGTTCAACATTACGCGAAACCACTTGGCTGCGTAGCTCCTGATAGCTCCTGGTAGCTCCTGCAACGTAGGCAAGCGTTTTTCCCTGATGTTATCCAGCAGAAGGCGGACAATCTCCGTGTGGCCTTGTTTGCTTGCCGACTGTAAAGCGCCGCATGCGCAGCACGCCTCAATCCTGACACCTGCTTCAATCAATACTTGAACTATCTCAACGTGACCCTGGGTACTAGGCTCGTAACCAGCCTGCCTACGGCGTTCTAACAAGGCGAGCTTGTTGCCGTAGGCAGGCTGGTACTTCTCGGAGCCGCCAAAAGGGCTGTCGCGGAGTTTGAAATTCAAGTGACCTTTTTAAAAATCTTACTCATTTTGTGCTCAATTTTGAAGCTTATTTTTTGGTTGAAGCAGGGAAAATGAATGAAAATTGTATCCCTCCAATTTTGCCTCCTTACATTTTGTATTTGTGGCACAGAACACCGTAAAACCTGAGGGTAGTTTTAGTGGCGATCAACTTCGGACCGTGATCTCCGGAATTGCCGCAGCTCATTGCATCATTGCGTCATCGGCCTCACTAACTTAATTTCAAACTCCGCCTCAGCCCTTTCACACAGCCCGAGAAGTACCAGTCTGCCTACGGCAACAAGCTCGCCTTGTTAGAACGCCGTAGGCAGGCTGGTTACGAGTCTACCTGGGCACAGGCTACACAGAGGGCACATATTCCTCCGATTGTCTCGTCGTTTGGGGCTGCTCCGCAATTTAGTAGATATTTGGCTATGTGCTGCAAGTTCGCGGCTGCAGCAATCCATAAAGGTGACGGAGACCGCGGCCAGTCAAAGTGATTGTAAGGTGGCATGTGGTGCCAACCCCACCACCTGATGCTTTTATCCAAGAAATTTACTATCATGTCTGTCAACTGCAGTTCTGGCGGCCCGAAAGCATGAACAAGGCAGTAACCAGAGTAGTTAAGGAGTGGTGGGAAGTCTTTACTTGTCCTGTCCAATATCCGGACAGGCTTGGCCATATATGACTGGACTTGATCCAATGCCAGATATGTCAGCAGCGTGCAGGTGATCTCTGTGTGTTGGCTGGAGAAATGGCTGTCCAAGTAGCGCTGCGTGCTGTAATGAACCAGGCGGACTGTGGAACTGGTGTCTTCAACGATGACCAGGCCTGCACAAACTTCCAAGATGATGCTGATTGGCGAACGATCGCCAGGACGGAGATCTGTTGCTCCCGGCTTGACAGCCAGAGCCTCTTGAAGTTCCACAACTTTCAACACTCTCTTGGCATGACGAACCCAAGTTAAGGCTGCGAGCGCAAGTTCCCTGTCGTCTGTTTTCTGCTGATTGATGCGTTGCATTGTATCCTTATACGCGGTGTTCAAGTCTTGGGGGAGATTTCCCAGTGTTTCTTGAACTGATCTGGGTGTAGTTTTTGTCGCAAGAGATTCGATATGGAGTTTGGCAAGCAAAAACCTGGAAATCAACGCTTTAGCACAATTCCTCACACTCACAAAAGTTTGTTCATTTATAAGATCTAGACTCACATTCCGTCCACCTTGCTCGAAATTGTTGTGACAATTTGCTCACGAAGGTCAGATTTGCCATAGGCAAGGTCTATGGCCAAAAACGGCTTCGATTTTGTCGCGGATTTCGCTGAGGAGTAGTTTGTCGGGGTTATACTGAGCCATGGGCGGAATTTATGCGACAACGACGCGTCGGGCGGGAAGGAATCGACGCGACGAGGTTTGTTGATGAGAGAGCGCGGGAGAGTTGACCGGTGATGGCGGCCCCACTAAGCGGGTGGCTATGTTGTTTACCTTTGTTAAACGCCAGCCGCCGTGGAGGGGTTGGGGCCTTGGAAGTTCGGAAGCTATTGTGTCGGCTAACAATCATTGACATTTCATATTACGATATACAGAGATATCACTTTTAAGTACCGCCTACTCTATCTCCCCAACCCCGTAACGTGCGGTGGGTAGGAGCCTGGGCCAAAGTCCCAGGGCCCCGCGGCCTCTGCTCAATACGTGATTATGGGGGCCTGGGCCCGGGACCCACAGCTCCGCACGGAGCCGGGTTCTTTCGGGGCCGGTTGGATCCCGTGTTTGTATAAAGGGCAGACTGAAGCCATGGATAATCATGCCATTCAGGACCTAGCTCTTTGTTCCATCATTTTACAAAGCCACTACTGCACCCCTCAATCCTTAAGTATTGCACTCCTGGACGCGAGGCTTTGTGAGAGAATAAAAGGCTCGGATTACTGGATCGAGTGCAACCTGCCCAGTTGCTCTTGGTTCGGTTCGTGTATCCGCTTTCGTCCGGTGGCACCATGGCTTTACATTACTTACAACAGAATAATACGAACTAGGCCTAAACCCTGCAAGACGTCTTCAGGAAGAGAACTCCCAGCTCGTCCTCCAATGCGCCGATAAGGAATCAAAATGCCGTGGTGCTGAGTGGTCTATAGGCAATGAGGCTCGAGTAGTGTGTGCGAAATGGAACAGCTCTACCGATCCTTCTCGCCTTACGTGGAATGAGGACGTCGTACACAGGACAGGAATGCGGTACCGTAACCCCAATCTCATTGAACAGGCAATCCAACAGAGTCCAACGCTTCAGTTAAGGGGAAGTACCATTCCAATGGAAGCCAATGAAGTTGCGTCCCCACGACGATCGTCGCGAGTTCCCCGACCGTCCAAGACTTATCAAACACCTTCTCCGAGGCGATGCGGTCCCCAGCGCCAGACCGAGTGACCCGCTGATACCCAAGGGAATTCGGACTGGGGGGGAGACGCACTTAATGACTGGGGGCCGAGGGAGAGTGGGAGCAAGAGCATCTAGACGGAAACGACGAGGAACTTAGGATACTGTACTCTAGTATACTCGGAGCCGCATAAAGTGTTGGCGTCGGGTGGTTCTCGGTGTTCAGGCCTGCAAACAACTCCAAATAACTTGTAGACCGAAAATATGAGGAAATAGAAGATATTTGCAATGGCTAACTTATTACTATAAAAGGCAATTCCTGAGATATAAGGCATTTCGGGCCAGAATTTGAAATCGACTTTTTCTACAAGGACCGTGGGAAATTTTGGTACTCATAGTCAAAAGTACTTATTGAGTAGTGCAGAATAGCATTTTGAACCATATTAATAGGTCATGATTTGAGCCTGAAACATCGGTACAAAGTGGCCATTTTCAGCAAATTTAGCCAAAAAATGGTCAAAATTGCCAAAAAGCCCCATTTTCTAGCCACGATTGTGAGCTCAAATCATAAGGTACTAATATGATTCAAAGTGCTATTCTGCACTACTCAAGGAGCACTTTTTGACTATGAGTATCAAAAGTTCTCACGGTCCCTGTAGAAAAAGTCGATTCCAAATTCTGGCCAAAATGCCCTATATCTTCGGAATTGCTTTATATGGTAATATGTCAACCCATGGAACTATCTTCTATTTCCTCATATTTTCAGTCCACAAGTTATTTGGACTTGGTTGCACGCCTGAACACCGAGAACCCCCGACGCCAACACTTTATGCGGCTACGAGTATATCTGGCGTCTCCAACCCCCTACGGCCAACAAATTTCGCCGTGTCCGCATGTACCACAGTCTTTGCCCTCCAGCTTACAACGAGGAGACCATTTACCTCATCGACAACGATCCTCTCTGCCAATAGTCATTTCTACCGTTGCCTTTACGAACGGAATCAACGCAAAAAAGCTTCTTGATAGTATATCGCTGGGATTTGCGAAGACAGTGGATCTAATGTGGCAGGAGAAGGGACGAGTGGGGTCGGGAGCCGGAAACGGTTGCGCGGGGGAGTAGTTCTCGTTCAGCTAAGCTCAATCTCAGCTGCGATAAAACAGCTCGAAGGTATGTCTCCCTTTTTGGCCTTGCATGTGTACTCATTTATATTAGGCATCGCCAATCCTCCTAAAGCGCCAGCCAAGTGCCGCAAGGCCGTAATTCTCAAGATACCTCGTGCCCCGATGGAGACGGTCAAGGCGCAATTTCTTGTCGAGAAAAAGTGCTATTATGCATTTCTCAACGGACACTTCGAGAATCCACCGCTTGAACTCACCACTCTGGATTGCATCGCTGGTAAGTGTCCTTTACCCTGCTCGCTCTGCTTATCCCGCTCTAACAAAACTATAACTTACGCCGCACCAGCTTCCGCTCTCGCACTACCTCGCTTGATTCCCCCTCGATCTTCTGGCTCCAACAGCGATTCGGCCCAATCTAAAAAGCTCAAGCTTAAAGCAAAGGAACGCAAGCCAGCCCATGCTTCCCTCAGAAAATTCCGAAAAAAACTACGTGTCGATGAACAACTCGCTGGCCGCTTCCGCCACCACCCTCCTTCGCTTTTCTTGCCCTCTCCACTATCCTCGACCAATTATTGTCTTTTGCATCATCCTCGGATCTTCTCCCGCTGCTGAACGAGTGGTACCATCGAGATACGCATATGGATTCGCTTTTTGAGGTGATTCGGCAAATTCAGGCTGACATAAACCAGAAACGCGAAGAGGCTCGGAAAGAGACAAATAGGAAAGCACCGTATCTGATTCCGAGAAGGCCGATGAACCCGACTCTGAATACGACGCCCACGATGACGACTCACCTGATGAATACAAACCTTCACGATCTGAATCTCCACCCAACGATCCCTTCCCGCTGCACTGTTACCCTAGCCGAAGTCCCGCGGAAGGAAGAGGCAGGCTTTGGAGGAGGTACCGACCAATACGTCTACGCGTCGCCCTCGAGAACGTTGCAGAAGGTGGCAGGGGTCAGCAAGGATTATGGACCTGCGTATCGAGTGAGAATCAGATGATAATTTCATTACAACCTTAATTAGACTAGACGCGCATAAATACTGAAGAGCTTGTAATTGATTCATAATTTAAACTAGTAACTAAAACTCATCCTCCCCGCAATCATTGTCTGAAGGAGACTCTTCCTCCTCCTCCTCCTCCCCATCTCCAACTTCAGCATCGTTTGAGTCGTCCTCATCTTCTTCTCCCTCATCGTGCCGCAAATTGCCCCCTTCGTCGATGTACAAGGCCGAAAAGGAGCCGCTAGATTGAGGAACATCCGACATATCGACACCGTCGTTTTCGGGCTCGTTCGGGTTCACGGGGGCGCTAAGAACGGACCCGAGGGACGCGATGCTGGCTGCACTGTCTGCGGATGAAGCCTCGGATCTATCTGAGTCTTCACTACTCGATGAGCTAGGGTGGGCGAAGCAGGGCGTATGGACATCGCAGCCGCATTGTCTGAGTCGGATGAGGAAGGGTCAGGGGAAGTGATACGCTCGGAGGAATCGTCTCCATTTGTTTCCGGCGCGGCCATACCATTGCGATGGATTTCTGCAAAAAAATCACCAAGACATGTCGTGCTTTCTTTGAAGTCCTGCAGCTTTCCTTCGTCCAACTGCCGCACTCCTCGGGCAAACTGGTTAACCGCCGCGTGTCCCATGGATCGACCTGCTCGAAATTTGTGGACCTCCTCGTCCTTGAACATGGTGAGTAGAAGGCGGAGTTCTGGGCGCTGGTGGGGAGAAGTGTGAGCCTTTCCACGGCGCTTCAGGTTGAACGCTGTCTCAATGTCCTCCTTGAAGCGGAGGAAATGTTCGACGTTTGGAGAGACCGTTTGGCGGAAGAAAGGATCGTCGAATTCACCGCCGTGCCTTCGGGACATTGCCTGTAACCATTTGTTGTAGTGTTCCTGTAAAAGATCACCCGGAAGGCACTTCCTGAGTTCGACTTTGATCCTCAGAAGGAGATTATCGAATATTGCGTTGCTTAAACCCTCGGATGCCTCGTAGCGCAAGAGGCAATAGAACTCAAGCAGATATTTCATGTAGTTTCGGTGCGAGGAGCCGGCAAACTTGAATATCCATATCTAGATTGAAGGTCAGTTATTCGTTCAAAAATTTGCTCGTGGAATCGACCTTGAGAATCTCCCAGACACGGGCAATGTCACCCTCGGAAACGGACCACGCCATTTCAATCCACCAACCGAACTCGAGCAGAAATATTTCGCTGTTCCTCAGAACGCGATCTCCGGTGAATCCGGGGTTCTCTTTGTGCAAGGTTGGTGGCGTATCCGCTGTGTTGGTATCTGGCTGAATTCGAGCCCCCGCGCGCAATCCATGAACTTCCCACAGGCACTCGATTAGGGTTCAGGGAACTGGTCGCTTCGGCGGTACGCATCGAGTTCTGGATTGCAGTCTGCGACGTGTAGCGATCCGCTAGCGTTGTTGCGGTCGTCGAGAATCGTCTCCAAATTGGGAAGCTGTCCGGCACTTTTCAAGTCGGCAAAATATCTTTCAAGGTCGTCGGTTTCACAGAACAATCTGTGTAATGATGAATTCAGCCTTCGCTAACCTCATTATGAGAGAGCAGAGGCTTACCTCCAACAATCAATAATATGGGCCGTCCATATCATGGTGAGACTGCGGACGGTGGGATAGTAATCACAACTCTTTACATTCGACGGGCGCTTCAATCCCGCGCAGCTCGAAGCTTTCGATAGCGAGGAAGGGTCAGATGATGTTGCCGGACCATAATGGTTCTCGGCGATTGAATTGAGATCTGTTGCGCCGGTATGCCAAATCTCCGGCGTGGTGATCTTGTTTTTGAAGTTTCCAATCGGCGCGGTGTATCTTGAAAGACGTACGAGTAGAATCTGTGCGTATGAAGCTCCATCGCCGCGGATCCACGAGAGGGAATGGGGATTGGCTTCAATATCAACACCAATCTGCTTATCAAAGTCCTCGACCGCACGCATCATGCCCTGGGACTCGGTCTCGCGCTCGGAGTTCAGCAAGGTTTGTTGAAAAGGCATCTCTTCACCCACTTCAACCTCATGGGGGCTCTTGGATATGTGCCTAAACATCCCGTCTCCTCAGAATACCCGAAATGTAAGTGAAACCAGCATCCCGAAAGAAAAGTTGTTCTCGACCGCATTCCCGGCTGAGGCAACCCATTTTAGAAGGGTTCTGAATGAATACAGGGAGTTCTATCTTCAACGAGCGAGATTTGATTATGTAATAGCTTTCTGACCCGATTGGACCCCCGCGGTAACTAACAGACTTCAACAAACGAGGTACGAGTTTCAAAGTTGAAGTGTCTGTCTACGAGAGACTAATTCAGAGCATAGATGGCGTGGGAATTCCGCACCCTTATGTAAGCTGCAATCCGCCACGGGCGGGGGGACGAAGACAACATGTATAGCTGAAGAAGCATGTGATAGAGCCAGAAACACAGATAAATTACTTACAGTCTCGCTAGCTTCCTCGGATATGTTTGCCAGTTTTAGCATTGAGAGATATTGTAAAGATTACATTTATCTAGGAATTTCATATATTTCTGGCTCTATCACATGTTTCTTCAGCCATAAATGTCTCCCATCCTAAAATATCAGGCCGCTGGCACATGTTCTCGGCATGCTAGACGGCTTTCGATGTGAAAACAGCCCAAAACCAGAAAAAAACTAATATACATAATATTTTCACAATTGCTTTCTATCACTAATTGCGCGTGAATTAGCTGAGTAGATCTATCCAGTTTTCATGTGAATCGGTGAAGAACTGACTGAGATATAGGGAATTCTTTGAAAATATCCAAAACAAAAATTTCTGGTTCGCGCCTTCGGTACTGCAATTAGCTGTAACGACGTATGGATGCACTTCATAGGACACGTCTGAACTTAAATTCAACTTGGAATTGATATCTCAGCCGCAAATAGGCTCGAATCCAGCCCGTCTATGAAAGCAAGCTTGTCGATAGACAGGCTGGTCCATCTGAGTTTGAAATCACATAACAAATATCTTTCCTAAAAGGCTAATAGTGTATCTGCTTGTTTCCCTTGAAATACGAGATTTTTTAACCTAAGCATGATCTCCACAATCTACTGAATGTATCCCAATGCATCCGAGGGCAATCCATGAAATTTTTGGTCCGCCAGATGAAAATTTGTATGTTTTGTCGTTGTTTGCATCATGCCGTCACTCACTCGGAAACACGGTCCGGATTAACCTTTTTGGTAAGATCTTTGTTCCGTGATTTCAAACTCAGATCGACTGGTCTGTCTATCGACAGGCTTGCCTCCATAGACAGACCAGTCACTGGTCTAAGCCGCAAATGTCATGAATTGTCCGTGACTGTATATGTACATAAATCATAGGTGAAAAAAGGTTTAAAAACAGGGATGTTGAAATAGTGAATTTTACATAGTCAGTTGTCCACACCCGAGCCGCCCTCGATCTCCGGCTCGTTAACCCGTCGAACATGCGCAAACACAATAGCGGAAGATTGACCAGTGCAGGCGATGGCTTCATCCCCGAATTTAGCGGCAACAAGCCGATGCACCAGCATCTCCGTGATTCCACACACTGCAGGGGCGATATCGAACGCCATGTCCTCTAAGTTAGAGTGTAATTCGTGAGATATACCGAAAAGGAGAGTCCAGATGCTACTTTAAACGGTTAGCAGCAGCTCAAACACGCGAGGCTTGCCTACATGTGGATTCCTGCGCTTTGGACGAACACGAGCAAAACATTCTGCGCAGCGCTTGTCCCGATATTCCGTCTCTCATCTATTATTAGCCATGAAGTGAGGACTCCGCGCGAAGTTGAGTAGTCCATAGTACACTCGCGGCGAAAAATAATTGACGGGTGGTTTGGGCTCATTTCGGGGGTCGAATCACTTCAAATAAAATTGTAGCATCAGTGTGATTTCAAGGTCGTATGAGCAGATTAAACCATTCCCAATGTTCTGCAATAAAATAAATTGGCATATTTTGAAAAATCGACTTCGTGGAATCACATGCTATCAAAAAATGGTCATGGTAGCATGAAAGTACTTGAAAAATGAAGGATACTTATATTTTATTTTTTTGGAATCCATTGGGATTTGGGCTTGCAATGTTTGCCGCAAGTTGGTCATTTTGGGTGAAAATAAGCCCAAAACTGCCAAACATGGTCAAAATGCCCAACTTGCGGTGGGCATTGTGAGCCCAAATCCCAATGGATTCCAATAAAATAAACGTAAGTATCCTTCATTTTTCAAGTACTTTCATGCTCAATTTCCACCCTTATGTGCCTTTGATCGCTCGTGTTCTCGACTGTTCGGAGTCGGAGCTCTGGAGGTTTTTAATGGGGACAGTGTGGCGCCCGTTCATATTAACCTTGATTTTCGTTGTTGCCTCAGTGGCGCCCCCCATGTTTAAAATTTTCAAGAAAAGGTCCCTGGGATGAACTGCGTGAATGCGCACATCGCTCAGGGTGATAACAGGGGTGTATTCAATGCAGTACATCGGAATCCTTGTGCTTCGTGGTCCATTTTTTAGTCGATACTGATTTATCGGTTGAATAAAATTATGTCCATTGGTATATACAGTGAATGTCGTACTGAATCATCCATCCAAAAATCGCGAAATCTACACGACAGAGTGAAAAAAAAAAAGCCTCAAGAAAGTGCGGGGCAAGGAAGGAGACGTACTGGACATGCAAACAAGGGCAGGGTTAGCTTATCCATCGAGGATGTCAACAAAGGACATCCGAGGCAAAATATAGCCGTGCAGAATCGATGGAAATCTGAGATAATAATAAGTCAATTCAGCCCGAAAAAAAAACTATAGATACAATTTTAAACTAGGAAGCGCAACAGCGTAACTGTTTCCGGTATACCTTGCTCAAACCTCACTCAAATCACTAGGTCCGAGTTATGAAATGGTTCGCTGGGAAGCAAAATACATGCCCCAATTTACTCCCAAGGGATAGAGGGCATAACCGTGCACAGCGATATAACAAAAATTCGCGGCCCTGAATATTAGGGATGGGAGATGCAAGGCGGGTGTAATGTCGTAACAAAGGAAGAGCCTGTGAGCAGAGTTCGCACGTGTGCCCGAATAACTCAATGACACAAATCCACAAATGCTGTCCACAATTACTTAGTAAGTTAGATGAAATGTTCGGCCCGGTTTTGTGGACAACCGGAGCCCCCCAAAGATATAAGGCCACCGAGTATTTGCATAACTCCCACCTCGTCCCACATGGGTATACAGGCACGTTCCCTTGGTTCAACCGGCCATTGGTAACAAACACGTCGATCCGTGAACGCTTATGGCCTGCTTTTGGGCAGGAGGAGCTTTGACCTCGCGGGATCTCTCCTCCTCGTCAGTAATTAATTTTCTGTCCCTTAATTTTTGGTCCGTCAATGTCCACCAGTCTCCGATGCGACCGCCGCCCTGTCTAAGTCTGCCACATGAACCCCGGCTCTCGATGATGCACATCGATCCGTCGACGCTTGTGATTTGGCCACGCCCTGGTGAATAGGAGTCAGATTTGCACTAGATGGCCTGAGGAGTATTTGGGAGCATAAACGGCGCTCTATTCCAAAACCAAACAGAACAGGTAAGTCTTTCTTCTATTCAAAAATTAAACAGATGGCCTGCCCGCCGGCTTTAAACTCTCAAGATTGACCCGGACTGTGTCCCCCGCGCGTAGCGCTGGCGAACAAGTTTGGAAATCGCTACTAGCCCCCAATATGTACTTGAATGTTGGTTAGAGTGTGTATAATGTACGGTAGAAAGATCGTTTAGGGGACGACTTCACGTGCCGTCGGTGTTGTCGGTCTTTCGGCGTAACTCGAATTCAGCGTTGCGCGGGCGAACCGGGGAGCAGGGAATTCGCCGTGTGGGGCGAAACTATGAATGCACGGGTCTGTGTTTAAAATTTCTGCCTACAAAGACTCTGATGAAGTCACGGGTGCTCACAGCTCGTTAATTGTCCTATCGTCCCCCACCACATCAGGAAAAAGCAAATCCTATGTAACCAAGGCTAGGCTTCTGTAGTCAATCGTATGTAGCCTCTATAGCGAGTACAGGGCACTGCAAATAGCTGTAATAGACACCGTAGAGGTCCATATCCGCTCCATGAGGGCCAGAAATGATTTTATTGAACCGTGGGAGATCACGTGAAGTCCACCGGCGATCACAGAAATCCAAGGTCCATGATCGGATATGCCAACGGAATCAGACTCCATATAAAAGATTTATCGACTATCAGAAATCTTGTGGAATCTGACTACGGGAGACTAAAGACTAAAGGCCCTCCGATGTCCGGGGCCTTTAAACTCCGCTTTTGGGAGATCAGCTCCGAGTTTTGGGAACATCACTGCTATACTTTGGAAGGGCGCCAATTCGAGTGCTAATGACTCGACCGAAGTGGTGGGCCGCGAAGGTCTTGTACACCATAACAAAAATCTGGGTCAGTACTGCAAACGCAGGGGTATGTAAGAACATGCCTATGGTGCTAATCACTTAGCCACTACTACTTTTGTACAGTGGCCAAGTTGGCCGAGGAAATTCTTTTGGCTGGAGAAGCCCTAAAATGAGCATTTGCCAAGGGAAAACTGAGCCACCAAGCGCGCGTAACACGGCCGGAAACCAGCACTGTTCATGCCATTTTCGAACCCATTGAGCCTATTTAGCGGGGAGTGACCTATTTGGATTGATCTCACCCAGTTTTGACTTTAAAAGGAATCCCTACATTGGGATACTAGCTTGCCGACCGGATACTCCCACTACAACGGCAATTTCATATAATTTGCTTATCTTTTGCAAAAAAACACCTGCCACGGGTCTTATCTTCGTGTACAATGTCTCCAAATTCACGATTAAGATGTGTCGGAAGTTGTTGAGTATTTTGTCGAGAATCTATTCAGGTGTTTCAGAGCATAAATAGGAAGTGGACGGACTTTATGCGATGAATGCACCAAGGTGTCGTCGAGGTCCAGGAGAAGGCATTTCAACCCTAATATGTCATCATGAATTGGTGGCAGTACGGGTTCCGCCACGGGAGATCGACGGACCGTGCGGGGTGGGGCAGATTGCCTGGTGCTGGAATTTGACTTCACAGCAGGCAGCTTGTAGGGCCTCATGGGTTAGCTACGCTGAAAAGTGGGAGGGTAAAGCTTAAATATGTCTAGTGCTCCCATACCCCGGCTGAACTCGGCGAGAATTACATTTTGAAGCACGGGGTGGGTTGTTCAATTGCGAAGCACGGGACGCAAAATTGCGAGGAAAATCAATCATGTATCCTTGCTCCCGGGGCGTTCAAATACAAAATTTGATGGTAGCAAGGCACTAATATCTAGTGTAAGCGCTCGTTTTTTCACTGGCCACCCCTTGCCGTTTGACTTCGAATTATTCTCTCGACACGCTCCTCGCCGCCTACTCTCGCGACTCATTCACGTCCTCACTCCACTCGCTTGACCCACCCAACATTCTTCCTAGTCATATGCTCAGATTCCGCCAGCCGGCCACCCCTTGCCGTTTGACATCCACTTATTCTCTCGACGCCCTCCTCGCCGCCTGCTAATCTGGACTTGCTCTTTGAATTCCAACAAAATATGCATTGCTTGTCCCGCAGTAGTCCGAGAACTAATCGGTCATTATTTTTGTCCACTTAGTGTATGGGACATCTCTTCTCAAAACTGGTCTGTTTATCTGGTTAAATGTTGAGTCACCTTACAAGCAAATGGCTTTCCTCAATTCTCTTGAATGTGTCTGCATTCTATTAACTCCCCTCATCAATGTGCACTCTCGGATGTGATTCTTGAGAATTTCGAAGACTGGAGGACCTATGTGTCTCCTGAGCTCGTATCCGATACCAGCCACCTGCACGGGGCCTCGGGATTATTCTATGTGGTCTCCTTCCTGGCACACCTGTCTGTACCTCCACTCTGCTCGCCTCTCTCAGCCACCTTAAACTCTGCACAGATATGTATAGTGACAAGCAAGGCATTATCCATGCAAATTGAGGTACATGTCAGAGTGAAGTTGACAGTGAGTTCCATGGGAGGCCGCTCAGTGTATCTGGTCTGGAAGCACTGGAAGTAGAAGGCCGTATTCTGCATTCTCACGGTGATGAATATTGAAGCACCTTGTATCTAGGAAATGTATACGATATGAAAAAATCCTGGCATTTCCAGTCCTTCATAAAACAACCAAGGCCATCCTCTGAAATTTTTAGATCATTCAGATAACTATAGCTATCATGCCAATCATTCTCCACCAAATGAGCGATACTTGCCTAATCAGAGTATTGTGATCGCATCATAAAAATTGAAAGTAATGGTGCACTCCGCATTTTCATTGCTGAGAGGATGAGCCTATTTTAGAGGCAAACGGTCCAGAAATAAGCTCACAATTGCTGTTCTGGTGGAAAATGGTCAAAAACAGAAGAAAAAAAATGGCCGCGCCCTAAGTTCCGCAAACAGCAGTAAAAGGATGATTTTCCGTCCACTTAATTTACTCCTAGAGGAGTAAGACGAGACTGTGGACCTCTGATACTTCACAAGGGCCTTTCTACAGGTCAATTAAAAATTTTGAAAGCTCAAAGTGGGAAAAAGTCTCAACCAGAAAATCCCTGAGGCAAAAATACCGTTATTTCATAAATTCAATATTCCACCGGTTATGAGGGCTTCTACCTCACGGTCCAACGTTCAGAAAGGGGTCAAACACATCCTAGATCAGGCCTCAATCCATAACGGTGTCAAAAGACGTCATCATGTGCCGATAAAACCAAACACCCGGTGACTTTTGGTAATGCCGAGTAAGTAGCGTCTGCCAGTAATGCCGACGGCAAACGTTGGGGGTAGTAGAGCAGGTCGGCTATCCCGTAGACACATTATGATGTAGTTAATCGGCCATCATTCCACCCTTGTCCATTTCTGCCATGTCCCTTTGAGTGGCCGTCGCCCTTCCCTGCTACAACGTGTGCCGATCATCTTGCCTCTTGCCGGCACCATCACTTCCGGCAGTCACCTTCAGAGCATAGAGGAGAAAGGGATTTCTCTTATGGAAACCTTTGTATGCGAAATCAGTTCAGAGAACCTAGGCAAGAAAGTCTGTGCTCAGTCCTGATGGTGCTGAATTGTCGGCGATGTTCGTTGCCGTAATTACCTCGGCAGGTTTTAATCGTTCTTCTGAGCAACCACGCTCAAATTATTCCGATGGCTTTGGAGAACTCGGCACTTGGTCCTTTTGGCCTTCTACAAGAAGGAATTCTGCGCCACCGACCTCGTGCATCTATACCTTTTCAAAATATAGCGGACTCCCGCACTGGGAACTACAAGATCTCCGTCATTTGAGTACTTCCTACTCATGTTCCTCACCTCCTCACCGATCTCGGTGCATGACGATCAATTGCTCGAGGCTCGCAGCCGACATTCAAGTTGTCCAATCTACTTGGTCCGGTACGGCACTGGGTTAATTTCCCAACAAGGTCTTTCACCGTCGCTAGTCTTGCGCTTCAAGTTTTTCATCGATGTTCATGTTGAGCCGGATGGAACTCCTCATTAGCTTTTGTCGGCAACTCCGATCACGAACGAAGCACTCGTTCAGCCTTCTCCAGTCCCACGTGCACAAGCTCGACCTCTTAACACTCTTTTGGAACTGTGCTGCTAATTGACTCGCTTTTTTATCTCGATGAATCACTAGATATCACCCGCAGCCAAAATTCAATCACAAAAATTCAAATCCTACCCGACCCCTTCTCGCTATCTTTCTATTTCGTAACGCAACCTTTGATCACTCAAGAAATTCTCTCCACTTGTGCTCGGTACCGGGTCTTCCGCGGACCAATCGTGGTCGTTTCAAATCAGAGACACTCGATGCCGCCTTTCCTTTTGGGTTAGCCGCGGGCTCGTGCGGTTACCCTCGTCTGGGCGTCTCTCTGTGGGTTCATTCTCGTGCATCCTCATCGCCCCACAACTTGGGCACTAGCGGTTCCTCGTTCGTCCACCGCTGGCCGTGTCCCCACACCCAAAGATATACCGCTGTCTCTCGACTTCAACAGAACAAACAGAGCGGAGAACAAAACACAACTGTACGCACAAGAGATTTTGTTCAGAATTGAGCCCGAATTGTTCTACCACTACTTTACGGTTAAATTAACATAAATAACGGGGCCTATAACAAGCCGTTTGCTGAGCAATAGTGATAGAATTCAGACACTTGGTCGGATGTCTTCAGGCGAAGCTTAATTAAAAGGGGCAATGGGAAAGTCACTGTGAATTACTTGCCTTTTTCTGTAAAGACACGGCGATTATCTGAAACCAACGGCGGCTGGCCCTGCTGCCCGGAGTCTGAGCGAACAGTTTCATCACATTATCTGTGACTCCGGCGTAAGTGCGGTGACAAACGAAGACGCATATGTCTCCCCTATTTCTTGTTTCGTCCATCCCGGGGGGCATGCCTAATCCATCAGGACTGAGTTGTTATGCAAAACCGAGAGACTCACCGGGGGAGGAAGGTCTGCTTCCTTCATCATTGATGTATCGCTATCGTTGGAAAATGCCGCTGGATCGACAGCGGATTCCGCGTGCCTGGATACCAAGTCAGACATCTCCGCCGAAAGTAAAGACTTTTCACATGAACCTGTGCGCATCAATTTCAACGGACCAGTCCACGTCACTCGAGACATGCATGTGTGACTCGATGGCCTCTGGTTTGTTTTCCTCGCCATAGGATTCCTCAAAACCAATGGCGGATTCAGATTGAGCAGGATCTCCAAGTCGATCACTGTCGGGAGGCTCAGAATGTTCATATTCAGGGCCGGACGGCGTGCCAACAAGCTCCATGTCAGGACCGGGCTCCATGTTGCACTGGAGGAAATAAATAAGGCTATCACGCAGTGAAAGAGAAGCCGCACCAGCATATCGCATAGCTCCGTTGTGGCGTTGATTACGGTTAAAGGACTGTGGTCCGATCCATCAAAACATTGTTGCAGGGCTGATGCCGGTGTTGTTTCCTGGAGGGGATTGGGGTGTCACCCAGAATCTTGTGAAGTGAAAACTCACAACCAAGTCCGCAATTCGCGTGTAGATATCCGCGCAAAGTTCAAGAACCGTGGCCCGGAACTCAGCTGCAGGTGTAGCAGAGTCAAGAGGGGAGTGGCGCTGTAACCAAACACGATCCCTATTCAGCGGCAGAGCAGCGTTTCCGATAGACACTAACCAAGTTGTGGTTCAAGTTAAGTTCAATCATGCAAGATGAGCGCAAGATGAGTGGATGACGTGGCACGATGTGACGGTTCTTCCAAAAAAAGAAAGAAATTTGATCTTGATTTGATACGGAAGCCTCATTTGTCATGGCTCACGGATCCATTTAGTCTCCCGTATTTAGTCAGACTCCACTCGGCTATTTCCTACCACCACCATCAAAATCCCAAAATCGACTATTCAGCCCGTACCTCGCGAAACAGCTCTAGCTGCTCGTTGCAAAGACACTCAGTGCCTTATACATACAGCAGTGTGGGTAGTTACCGCCAGGAAGCGCAGAATTGCGATCTTGCAATCTTTGTGGTGTCGAATACACGGAATTTCGCTCTCTAAGCGTGCTTGCTTGCTTGGCTTGTCGACTCTGAGTTCAAACTCGACTTGACGACCCATAACTAAGCCGCAATTCACACAATCTGCTGCCTGTGAGTTTGGCTCCTCAAGTGGGGGGTAGGCAGAATCCCATAGGATCTCATCGACCTTGCCACGTCCTTGCCACGTCAGAGCCTGACTCAAATTTCTATTAGCCGTCGGTGTTTGTCATTAAACGCTGGCTTGGCACGGTCTTGACTCCAATAAGCGTCGGTTATTGGAACTCTCTCGAATTTTTTGGTTCGGTTATTCGAACTGTGTAGAACATTTCTCCTCCACATAAATAGCCACTCCGGAGCTACGGTTCACCTTTCGCCTGTGCGCGCAGACTTCGTTCAAATCCAGCCCATTGCGCCACGAATGATCAAGGGAGTCGGAGGCAGCGGTGTTGTCGCCGTGGGGATCGGGCAAATTGTAATCAAGCCACGCGGTCACCGTATCCGCATTTCACACGCCCTGTACATCCCAGGCGCTCAGATCCATCTACTGTCCGTCGGGTCCCTTTGCGACGCTGGATACAAGTGCAATTTCAAAGCCACAGGTTGCGACATTGTTCATGCCGGCCACGGCATCATTGCAACAGCGACTCGCTTCAACAAGAGTCTGTACGCTGTGAATGCGAAACCCGTTCATTACCCCCCCGGACCAGGCCAACCTCGCGAAGGCCATCCCTGGTCTGGCGACGTGGCACCCTCGTCTTGCCCATGCCAATATTCCCACCATTATCCATATGGCGAAGAAGAAGATGGCAACAGGTATGCCAATCGACCTCTCCCAAATTCCGTCATCTTGTGAACACTGCATCCGTGCGAAACAGACCAAAAACTCCGTGCCTAAAAAACGTCAAGGGCCGAAATCGAATCGCACTCCCCAAACTGCGTGAATGGGAGAAGGTCAAGGTTGAAACCGGACTGGATGTCGGGGTTTTTCGCACTGACAGTGGCGAGCTGAAGAGCCATGAGATGGACGCTTGGCTAGCAGAAACGGGAACTCGTCAAGAGTTTTCTGCACCATATACTTCTGCCCACATAGGCAAGGTGGAACGAGCCCACCGCACTATTATGAACCGTGCCAGAGCCATGCGCTCCGCTGCAAACGTACCTGCAAATCAATGGGACGAATTTGTTAAAACTGCGGCATATCTTTCTGAACGGCTTTCTACGAGAGCCCAGAAGGATAAAACCCCATATGAAGCATGGCACAATCGAAAGCCCGACCTATCTCATCTGCGGGAAATTGGGTGTCGCGCATTCGTCCTGGTACAAAACCGGCATAACCCTAAAATATACGACCGTTCCATCGAATGTGTCCTCATTGGGTATTCCGAAAACTCGAAAGCCTATAGGTGGTGCTATCATCGGACATCCAAGAAGGTACTGACCTCATTTAATGTCGTCTTCATCGAGTCCAAGGACGAGATTTCTCGCCCTCTGCGACGGCACCATGGCCAACGGCACTCCCCAGCCTCTTACTTCCCTGCTGGACACGAGCATGCCGGCATTTTCAAGGGAATGGCCGTCATATTGAAGGAACGGGGGTTGCACCGGGAGGCGAAGCTCAATGCTCAATGCAAGAGCTTCAAGTGTAAACCCGGCGCTACAAACTGCTGCTGCCGCCGAGTCTTGTACATCAACCGGACTTTACTGGGGAGAAATCGGTTCTCGAGAAGGCCTGCGAAGCGCGTGGGTTTCGGCCGATGTTTTTACCGAAGTTTCATTGCGAGCTGAATTTCCTGGAACAATGCTGGGGTGCTTCGAAGCGCGTCTATCGGCTGAAGCCTGTTTCGTCGAAGGAAGAGGATCTCGAACGAAATGTCATAGATGCGTTGGACTCAGTTAGTCTGAAAGTTATGCGGAGGTATGTTCTGATCTTCCTCGGGTCTATCGTTTGATTTGATTTCTTTGTGACCAGATACGCAAACCGCTCCCTTCGATTCCTGGATGCGTATCGTCGTGGGTTGAATGGCAGGTGGGCCGCGTACGTGACTCAAGAATACCGCGGACACCGTGTTTTGCCGTACAACTTGTTTGACGGCCTCCGTGCAAAGGGCTACAAATCCGAATGATTCCTATCCTCTCTTTTCCACATTGTTTTCGCTTACTTGACGTTCTTACACCTCTCAACGCGTTTCCTCCCCTCCTGTATCAATTAGTGTTCTCTCACTGTACTTCGTAGTATCCTCGCTCTGCCAGTCCTGTGTTGAGTAGTTATATGTTTCCTTTATCAATTTATACGATTCTGTTTCTCCGGTGCCCTTATACAACAAAATTGCGGGAAAAGTCCCGCAAAAAACCAGTTTCATCGTGCCGATCGGCACCAAAAACCTATCTAGTCCTTCAATTTCGCTCCAATTATTCTGAAAATTTGGGAGCATCTTCCCAGGTTGATTTCAAATGACTCACCGGGACAGATTTTTTTATTTTCCGTTTCGTTGAGTTGTTATTACATTTTCGGTCGCGCAAGGACTTATTGGGCGGTGGCGGTGCAATGATTTGTCAGTTGGATGCGGCTTATCTTATCAAGTGCTCCTTAGCCGAGCTTGATGTCCCTCTAGTTAGAAGGGGAGATCGCATATGTCTCCCCTTCTAACTAGAACGGCTTCTTGGGCTATATGGGTGTAAATTCCTGTGGGTCTCTCAGAGCACTCATTCCATGCACACAAACTTGATTCCACCAAGAAATTCATACCTATTCCACTTCTGAAGCGCGAGTTTCTTTCCTTCATTCTGCCACCACGGATTTCCTTCCCCCATTTTCTTACCAGGGGGTCGATCACGCAAGACGTTGGCTTACTCCAGTTTTCAAAACGCTAAGGCTTTTTACCTGCTCACTCTGGCCTCATGAACCAGACCAAAAGTCACAATGAATTTGGCATTAGACTAGAAGTACTGTGACGGATTTTCGATCTTTTGGCAGATGTATCAAATATGATGGAATTCAAGGAAGGTTGAACTAATCTCTCAGCAACAAGATCCAATCTAAAAAGTCCGACACAGTACTTTTATGAAAGGATCATTTACCTACGACTTTCACTGTGGAACCAAGGCAATTTACCCATAATTGAAAAAGCCTTAGGTTTTTTACGCAGCTGAGGCGAAATCAGAATCTACCCTTCGCCTCCGTATACTTACGCAGTCCTATCTTGACTCGTTCTGGGTCCGTAGTTTATTCACTGTGAGTCGTACTGACTCGATCCGCAGTTACTCTTAGTGTATTTAAAACAGCCGTAGATTTAGTTATCAGTAGAATACTTCTCGTTGAACAAGGAGATCTTTCCCCCGTTCTCTTGTTCCCATCTCACTGAGTTCCTGTTTATTGTGTACTTCACTCCGAGAGGACTCGAAGCTTCACAACACTGCACGGTTTTTCTGACAGAAAGAAGGAACAGTGGTAACTAATGTGGCATTTTCCGGATTTAATTTTCGATCCAAAAACATTTCGCCGGACAAGCTGTGCCCATAGGCTCGGCTCGGCGAACCTCACCACTTCATCCGACTTCGGGTCCGGTTCGGGAGTTGCTGCCGCACGGACCAGCTGTTTGTTTGGTCTTTCAGGGCCCGAGGTTCGGGTCCCGGTTTTCTATATAAACGGTCAAGCACCACCTCAACACTTGTGCCATTCGGGACCCGGATTATTGGATTGAGCGCAACCTGGCCAGTTGCCTGCAATTCACTCACATCAGGATTGTACCAATGCCTCCGGTTCAATTCCTTCGCCCCTCCGTCGCCGAGCTCCCTGGATTCCTGCCACCTGAGGCGCGGCTCTTGATGTGACGTCAATCCGTGTGTGCGTTTGGCATGGTTCTAAGGATGCGCTAGGAGCTTTCTTGTTGCGGGTATGTGCTCCATATTCCGCTTATCTGTCTCGCCTGTCCACATCTGTCGCAGGAGTGTACCATTGGCTGCCTGTTCACTCCCTTCGCACCTCCGTCGCCGAGCTCCTTGGATCCCTGCCACCTGAGGCGCGGCTCTTGATGTGACATCAATCCGTGTGTGCGTTTGGCATGGTTCTAAGGATGTGCGGCTAGGATGCACTAGGACCTTCTTGTCGCCGGTATGTGCTCCCCATTCCGCCTATCTGTCTGGCCTGTTCACATCTGTCACAGGATTGTACCATTGCCTGTTCACTCCCTTCGCCCCTCCGTCGCCGAGCTCCCTGGATCCTTGCCACCTGAGGCGCGGCTCTTGATGTGACGTCAATCCGTGTGCGCGTTTGGCATGGTTCTAAGGATGTGCGGCTAGGATGCGCTAGGACCTTCTTGTCGCCGGTATGTGCTCCCTATTCCGCCTATATGTCTCGCCTGTTCACATCTGTCACAGGATTGTACCAGTGCCTACGGTTCAATTTCTTCGCCCCTCCGTCGCCGAGCTCCTGGATCCCTGTCCCCTGAGGCGAGTTAAAGAGAAAGCAGGACCGAGGTGACATACGCATTACACAGTTCCTTGTTGCAGCGCGGTCCCTTTCTCCACTCAGGAGATTGAGTTGCATTGCAGCTGGAGCACTGGTATGGTTCTGCAACATTTGAAGGAGGAGGTGTTCTAAGAAACATTCTGGATTTCGCTGGGTGATTATCTACGGCCAGGAAGCTCAAATCGTTGCATGAAACAGTCATAGTGGGCTCTGTCCCCACTGGGCAAATGTGCGTCTCCATGACTAGTTGGTCTCCACCACTGCATCTCAGACTCGGGTCGAGCCATGCGGTTCTGTCACCAGATCCCGAGGAGATCCGGGTGCGATCTGGGGAGAATGCAACAGACCAGACCTGGTCCGTGTGTCCTGTCAGAGCCTCGCTGACCTGCTGTCCCGTTGTAGCGTCCCACACCCGGATGGTTTTGTCGTCAGATCCGGAGGCAATCCGGGTGCCATCCAGTGAGAACGCAACAGACCGGATGCAGTCTGTATGCCCTGTCAGAGTCTCGCTGACCTGCTGCCCTGTTGCGGCATCCCACACTTGGATGGTTTCGTCATCAGATCCCGAGGTGATCTGGGTGTTGTCCGGCAAGAACACAACTGACGAGACATGGTCCATTTCGCCGACCTGCCGGCCCGTCGAAGCATCCCACACCCGGATGGTTTCGTCGCCAGATCCTGAGGCAATGCGGATGCTGTCTGGCGAGAATGCAACAGACCAGACCTGGTCCGTATGCCCCGTCAGAGCCTCACCGACCTGCTGGCCCGTCGCTATGTCCCACACCCGGATGGTATTGTCGCAAGATCCTGAGACGATCTGGGTGCCATCTGGCGAGAACACAACAGACAAGACCTGGTCCATGTGTCCTGTCAGTACCTCGCCGACCTGCTGACCCATCGCAGCATCCCACACCCGGATGGTCCTGTCGCGAGATCCTGAGGCGATCCGGGCGCCATGCGGTGAGAATGCAACACACCAGACCCTGCCCGTGTGCCCCGTCAGAGCCTCGCCAGCCTGCTCCCCTGTCACCACGTCCCACACCCGGATGCTTTTGTCGCAAGATCCCGAGGCAATCTAGGTGCCTTCCAGCGAGAAGACAACAGACAAAACTTCACCTGTGTGCCCTACCAGACCCTCACCAACCTGCTGCCCCGTCGCTGTGTCCCACACCCGGATGGTTCTGTCACCGGATCCGGAGGCAATTCGGGTGCCATCCGGCGAGAACGCAACAGACAGGACCCGGTCTGTGTGCCCCATCAGTGCTTCGCCGACCTGCCTCCCCCGGTCGCCGTGTCCCACATACGGATGTCACTGCATCCAGAGGCAATCCTGGTGCCATCCGGCGAGAACGCAACAGACTTGACCGGGCCTGTGTGCCCCACCAGAGCCTTGCCGACCTGCTGCCCCGTCGCTACGTCCCACACCCGGATAGTTCTGTCAGTGGATCCTGAGGCGATCCGGGTGCCATCCGGCGAGAATGCAACGGACCAGACCTCGGACATTCCCTGTATCACCAATGTTTCTGATGGAGGCCACACAATGTCAACAGCTCCCCATGCCTGTATGAGATTACGAAACATTGGGTGGTAACAGCATGAGAATACCGAGTTTCGGGGCGCGAATGTCAGGGCCGGACATATAGACCTGTGGTGCAGATGCCATGTAGCCTTCACGAAACCGCTTCTCAAACCTGATATAGTCCACCACAATTCTTTGAAGCTTTTTGTCCGCTAGAACCTGGGCAGAAACAATAGTCTCTCGTTGACGCCTAAAAACCGTATTTAAACTCACCGTTGCCCACTCAAGGAACACGGGTAGTATTGTACCTGGTCTATTCCGCCCTGTCTGCATGCAGCTGTGGGCCTCGAGCCAAAATAAGAACTTATGCTGAAAAAAAACCGTCACCCTCCTCCACAACGTCGGGAGACTTGGGGAGCACATCAGTACAATCTTTACCATGGCTGGGTACAGGCACTCAACTGTATGAAGGGAAGTGACGGCGGATGTAGAAGTTGTAAAAAGTGCACTGAGAGTTTTGTATTTGCTGCCACAAATTGCCAAAACCACCATCATCAAAAGAACAGCTAGGCTGGTATTCATGTACACCAGTGCACCACAGGCCACTATGCGAAGTGGCTTGGTGATAGGTCTACTCCATGCATGCCCAGCGGGGGTGTTGATTTTGTGACTCATTGTAGCAGTTGATGGTACAGTACACCGCAAGTGGTGTGCTGTTGCCTGACATGCGTATCGGAGGCTGGGAGAAATGCACTTCTCGATTTTTTGGGGAAGATCCTCAACCTCTGAGTTCAAGGCAAACGATGTAAGTAGTCCACAGATATTGAATTGAAGACCGGTGTTCATGATTCTCAGACATGCCCGAGAAAGGTCCTGTTGTGAGCAGGGGCCCAAATCCACGGAGAATGTACCACTTTTAGTCATGTCTAAAAGGAAGTCACGTAGGGATGTATGGAGTGGGGAAATAGGGTCGTTCTCTGAAGTTGTCCCGCTGAGAAGGGACCCAAGCCAACGCAGGATCTTGTCCACATCTGGCTGCTCTGTATCGGGAAGCAAAGCAGCCGCAAATGCGCGAAAGACCCGACGGGACTGAGGTGTGCACAAGAAGGACCCACGACATAACACGTTTAAATAATTTCACCAGCTCGGCATCTTCATCCCCGAAATACATCTTCAGGATGGCGTGGTAGGAACCGTAGAGTGACATGACAGGTCCTTCCCGCAGTTTCCGGATGAATTCGCTTCGAGCCGAGGCCGATGCTGGCCGCCGAGAACTTGTAAGTTCACGGCAGAGGACGGCTGCACATTCAAACAGTGTCTGTGCTGCCTCGGCGACATCATCAACCATATGTACAACGTCTGTGCCATCGAGTTGTGCCTTGACAAACTTGTGGATGTCTTCAACAGTATCTTCCTCGTTATCAATAGGAATGTTGAAGGTGTCAAGACCGTCAAATGTCCTCAGGATGTCGTCATCAGTAATATACGCGGAGCTAGCAACCGGCTGATCGGCATTGGTCGGTAGTGGCTGATGGCGGCTGACATTGCCGAGCAATGCCATTACACTGGAATCCAGTGTGTCGTCCTCACTCCTGGCTGGCTTCCACTGGAGTCCAGTGGCTTGAGAATCTCATGTGTAGGTCAGTTTCCATTGCATTCCACTGGCTTTCACTGCATTACAATGGATTCTCTATTCCAACAAATCCATCAGATTCCATTGGTTTCAGCCGAGTCAATTTCCAGTGGTTAACAGTGGTTTACGATGGACCTCCTGACTAAATCTCCTCATCTTTGGTTGTATTTTGTATAGGAAATTCAATTTCAAAAACACTTGCTGGTTCAATTTGTGTCTTGGTGATTGCAAGGGTTAGGTGACTCTGAATATTGTTCCGACATGTTCAAAAGTGTCATTAAGTCCTAAATACCTATGTTTTATGCTCAAGATTAATCTAGAGAAATGCGGTTCGCATTCGTTGCTGCCCCAAGTTTCAACATTCCCGATTAGGACAAACCACTGTTCTCCCGATTACACAGGTATTATCACTCGAAAAGGAAATTCAGATCAATTCCGCTTGTTGGACCGGGGATCAAATCTCAAGACAGAGCTTGGCCGCCATCCAGCTCTCTGTTGAGCACCAAGGGGTTATAGGGATCTAGTCTCAACCGTGGTGCTACTCCGGGCGGACTACAGTATCGCGTCGTTCCTCCCTCTGCCTCCAACCACCCTGAAGCCCTTGGACCGGGTCAATAAATCTGTGGCGCAATGTGTAACTGATGAGAGTGCGCGCGCCCTCGTGGTAGGCAGCGAGGTTGTTCTCATGTCGACGTTGTGTCGGCGAGCGAGGGGTCGTTCCTTCGTCTGTTCCTGTGTCTCACTTCGTCTTAACCAGTGCGCATACCCCCCCTCCTAACGGCGTGGCGGTGCCAGGTGGCGGTGCTACGGATTCCGGTTCCGGCCACACCCGCCTTTGACTCCCACCACAACATGGCTGCGACATTGTTCAGCGTCCAAGAGCTTTGCGACCAGATCGCTTCCCACGTCGCGCTTCAGCAGTCCTCTGAGAGCGATTTGAAAATCTCTCGCGCTCGTCTGCCACGCCCTCTGTTCCGCCGCCCAATCCCGCATATTTCACCAAATCGTCCTCGATCCAGACCTATCATCTCCGTCTGGACTCTTCCCTTGACGCTGCTATAACTCGTCTATCTGCCCTGGTCGAAAAAATCACTCCATCTTCGGACACACATCCGCCGTGTCGTCGCCGTTGCGAAACCCGAGATACTGCAGCGCATTTCGGGTTTACAGCTCTCCTGCCTGCGTGCGATCCGTCTAAGTTTCACCCTATCTCGACTCTCAGACTAGGGTCCACCACGGATGGGGGTCACCCGGGTTGACCCACGGATCCGACCTGCGGATTTTTGATCCGGATCACAGCCACGGATGACGGGTCACCCGCAACTGGTACCCGTGCGGGTACGGATTTGAAGAGATGAATTTGGCTTACCCGCGGGTTATCCGCAGGTTTTTTGGGACTTTTTCTTCTCTTTTTATTCCGTAAATTCATGGTAAAATGAATGTGATTAAATCCTAAATCCCCATTTACGAACGGAGATGTAAATCGAACATCAGCAGAGATCAGCTGCAACATCCCAGCAAAATTCAAGACGCGTCCAAGTCGCGTCGAACAATTACACCGCGTCCCCCGTCAATTCAGGCTAGCTCTTGCTGATATATCGAGGAAAACCTTCTTCAAATTGTACTATGCGCTTTCTTGTGTGATTCTCTGACTGGTAAACTAACAACAAACCTCGTTCCTGCACATGCGCGATGGCCGGCCTAAATAATTTCAAAATGTCTCCAAATCTGGTCTGCCCAGGTGATAGTAATGAAGAGGCGGTGTTTCTGGCCTTATAAAAAAGCAGGTGGACCAATATTTTCTTCTTGGGAAGCATGTTGCTGTCTTCTGATATCTCGTTGCGAAATATCGACGAGCTTTCTAACCGTCAGCATTGTCAGCAATTTTAAAAGGTGTAATGAATGCTAAACTATTGTAAAGGTCCACTGCGGGGGTCCTACACTCATGGCGTGTTATCCGTTAATACGCCTACGGCGCGGCTGCAAGCGGAGCTACAAATAAAACAAATGCGTCGGGAAGTGCGGGCAGTGGAGCCGCTCGAAGGGCCGTAGGAGGTAGGTGATGTGCGAGGGTTTCCTACTAAGGTTCAGTATTTCTTCTCGCAGGATGAAAACGGAAGAATGGAGTATAAACGACGAGGTATGGCGATGCGAAGTGCAATGGACGACGAGGGACACGAGGGCGAGAGCGAGAGCGACGACGATTGCGAGAGCGAGAGCGAGATCGAGAGCGAGAGCGAGAGCGAGATTTAAAATGCGAACAGAAGAGGGAAAACTTCGTTGTTTTTATTGTAAAAGTATCTAGGTTTATATAGTTGTGGAGAGACAGAAAAGGATAAATAGAATGGTAATACAACGAGAATAGAACTGCCGTAGACGTCTAGCAACCAGGGGGAAAGGCACCAAGAATGTTTGAGGAATAGCACAAAGTTTGCGGCTTTGTTGAATTGTATTGGGAGGGTCGTCTGAGCGTGTGTTTAGACAGGAACAGAGGAGAAAAAGGATAAAGTGTTGGTATTTTGAGTATCGGCGGAGCAGGGGGTGGCGGACGTCGTGGAGACGCGACAGGGACGGCGAGGGATGGTGAGGAAAGGGTTGAAAAAAGGCGGAAGTAATGACAGGCACAGCCATGTGTCAAAATCGAGCGGATCAGAAGTAGTTCCCGGCGATCAGCGTCGCGGGATGTTCATCATCTCCTCCCTACTGAAACAGTGACTGTCCCCAGTCACACGTTGGAAGCGCGTTGGAAGCGGATGGATGTATGTCAGGGGGTCCTCCCTACTGGAATCCGAACCCTGGGGATCTCTGGACTGGAACGGCTACTCGTCTTCTGGCTCGGCTGCGATGTCATCGGGATCTGAGGCTATGGCATCGTCGTCTTCAGGGTCTGCGAGAAGGGAGTCTTCCATCTCACGCAAGCGCTCGGTGGTAATGTCGATGAGGTGATCTAGTGACGGGATGGGGATTTTCTCGCGCGCAAAATATGGAATGACACGAAATGCCGCAATTGGCCGATGCAAGACGGATCCATCAAGTTCACACAAGATGTATGCGCCACCGCGGTTCCTTGATACCACGATGAGAGGTCCCAAGTACCGCTTCCGCATACGTTTGCTCAGCGTCTTCTCGATGGCAGTGTTGCGCATCAAGACAAGATCTCCGCGCTGAAAGTCAAAGTCTCGGATGGTACTGGCGTGTTCTTGCTCAAAGCGAGCGGCGGCGCGAACACGGGCTTCTAAGGTAGGGGACAGACAAGTGCGGTTGCCCCACGTGATCAATAGCCTTATTGGGAAGATTGTTATATTTTCACTGAAATGAACCTGTTCTCAGACTATATTAAAAATCTGGCTCCACAGTTCTGTGTGAATATACCATAAGATAGCTCCCAAATATTTTGAGGAATTTCAGTCGAGAAATGGGGGACGAGTTCCCAAATTGAAGTGGGCAGGCAACGCGATTGATGTAGACAGAGAAGATCATCAATGTCTGATCATTTTGGAACTAGTCCTCCATTTCTCAACCAAAATTCCTCAAAATATTTGGGAGCTGTCTTATGATACATTCACACAGAACTGTGGAGCCAGATTTTTTAATATAGTCTGAGAACAGGTTCATTTCAGTGAAAACATAATAATCTTCCCAATAAGGCTTTCGATCACGTGGGGCAACCGCACTTGTCTGTCCCCTACCTTAGAACAGCAGAATGAAGATGCGACAAGTGCTCCCGACGCTTCTGAAGCGCCACAGCGCGACGTGCGATCAACTCGGTGGTGGACAGGATTGACTCGGGCGGTGGTAAGAGGTAAGTCGCTTCTGAAATGTCGAGGGGAAGGAGAGGATGCGTTCCCGTGGCAGCGAAGTAAGGTGAGCACCCCATACGGCGGCGTACGGTGACACGATCAGCCCAGAAAACGGAATACACAACAGAGTGCCACTTTGACACGTTCCCATCGGCGGCTTTGAAGATAGCCTGGCGAACATCGAAGTGTGGACGCTCCGCAAGATTGGCCTGCGAATTATAACCGGAAATGCGGATATGACGGACGTTGTACTGTTTCTCGAGATGGGTGAGTGCCTTCACAAATGGAGGGCCGTTATCTGTGACAATCTCGCAGAGTGTGCCCCAACGGCACAAGATATCCTGGAAAATCCAATCGGCCAGGGCCTTCGCATTCTCGCGGCGAAGTGAGCGGAACTCGGGGTAGTGGGAAATGGAACAGCGACCCTGCACGAGGTATTTAAAACCTCCACTTGGCGGTAAGTGCATTGTGTCCATGTACATCTTTGCGAATAACGGCGCAGGTGTAGCAACGGTGGGTGGAATGTGAATCTGGCGAATTTGACGTTGCTGACACAGGAAACAAGTGCGAATGAACCATGCGATGTCGTTGGCGAGATGGGGCCACCAAAAGCGTTCTGAGATAAGTGCTCGGGTCGCATAAAATCCTTTATGGCCAACATCGTCGTGTGCAGAGCGGAGAATGAACAGGCGTCGACTGGGGACCACAACGAGCTTGTGGCGGTTGGAGGGATTTTTGCGCCATAACACACCATCAGCGAGGTAAAATTCCATCGCGTACCGCACGAATGACTGATATTCCGAGTCAGACATGTCTCGGGGACGTTCCAAGTTATTGTGCCAAATACGGACTAAGTCAACGCGATAATCGGCAAGTTGAGCGGCTTCGGATCGGGGGACAAGGTCGTAGGAAAGGGACGGAGGGGGATCAACTTCATCAGGAACAACTTCGGCAGCAAGAATTGCAATAGTGTGCTGGGGTCGGCGAATATACGGTGAGTCGTTGATCATGTGCATAAATCCGTGGACCTGATCGATCCAATCTTCAAAGTCGTCGTTGGGTTCTGGTTCGTCACCAGGCTGTGGAGGGCGACGCGATAGGCCATCGGGACGGTGGGAGGTACCGGGAACATGAACAAGGGTGAAGTGGAAGGTGAGTATCGCAAGAATCCACCTGTTAATGCTCGCGCTTGGGGCTAAATCGGGGTTCGATAGCATTCCTTTAATGTAGTGCGCGTCGACTTCAACAACAATATTTCGTAGCCCAATCAAATGCATTTTCCAAGCACGTAATGCTCGAAATAACCCGTAAAGTTCGAGTTTAGGCTGTGAGAAGCGCGCCTCGCGATCATTGAGTGTAATGGATCCAAACCGAGAGTAGAAGCGGCGTGCAAGATTGTCGGGGTCGCACTGGGACAGCAAAAATCCCACAGCAATGAAAGAGGAGTCGACAGAGAGGATAACGGGGGCAGAAGACGAATAGTCGAGGGGACGCAGTGCAGGAGAATGAATAAGTGCGTGTTTCAAATCTTCTTGGGCACTGATTTGGTCCGGTCCAAAGACGAAAACAGCATCTTTTCGTGTGAGCAAAACGAGAGCGTGGGCGCGGAGAGCGAAATTCCGGATGAACATCCGCACAACACCAACTGTTCCCAAGAATGCGCGAACTTCGGACAAGTCACGACAAGGGCCCCAATTCACAATCTTTGCAACACGCTGGATGTCGGGAATACGGCCCTCGTAGGTGCAAACGTGGCCAAGGACGAGGATGTTTTCAACACAAAGGACAGCTTTCAATCCAGAAAAGGTGCCGCCACAGTATTTCATCCGCTGCACAATTCGATTTAATGTGTTGAAATGTTCCCAGATAAACCGACGAATGCCAGTGTTCTCGGGAAGAGTTTCGTACCCACCATCCGCCAGTTCATAGCGCGTCGCAGGTCCTCGGACAGGGACATCGTCAATGTAGGGGATGGTCGCATGTGGGATCTCGGGTTGTAAAATGAAGGTAACGTCATCGTGAAAAATGGGTACCGAGTTTGTCCAACCCATAGGCAAGGTGACGAGACGTAATGCGCCGTATGGCGTCTGGAAGGTGGTGTAGTCGCGGGAAGACTCGGCTAGAAGGCGCTCATCGTAACCAACATACAAATCGAGCATTCCTCCACAAGCACGAGCGGCGAAATGCTCAGCTACCTGGTCTGTCAATGGAGGAACTCCGGAGTGCTGGATCGTGACGGCATTGAGGGGCTCGAGACTGTGGACGAGGCGCAAAACTTGTGCCATCTTTCTTCACAACACAAAACCAGCGCGAGCGGTAGGAGGAATTGGATGGTTCGTACACACCAGCTGCGATCTTGGTGCGGATGAGCTTACAGACCTCGTCGTAGATGCCGGGAGGAATGGGGATGTTGCGCTGAACCCAAGGCGTGTGGGGAACAACAGGGATATCAACTGGGGGAAAGAAATCGGTGCGGAATTTTCCTCTTTCAGAATCATTCCACGCAAAACCATCCTCATGAATGGTCATGAAATGGTGGCATAAGATTGCGCTCGGCGGGCCGCAAGAAGTCGCCGGGGTGCAACTTGTCGATGATATCACGGCGTTCAGCGGTATAGCGGCCGGTAGGAATAAATGGAGGGGGGTTTGGATCGAGAGTGGGTAAATCAGCGAGGGGATCACCGTGAATATTGCGAACGATGCGGAACTTGTCAGGTAAACTGCCCAACACTGGGCGAACTTTCTGAGCGACGGGCTTATACTTCTTCTTCGCAAAAGATGGCCACAGGTGATGATGGATCGGGCGTGGGTGGGGACGTTGTCGGGGAAACAGAGGCAAGGTTGACGGATGTAGATTGAAATATATTGGCGCGAGTTGAATCGCGCATGGGGGGAGCATCAAATGCCGGTTGAGCGACAGTATGAGCGTAGGTGACTGTGTTAGAGTCAGAGCCGAGGCCAGTACAGGCCGATAAATAGGTATGTTGTAAATCAGAGAGGGAGTAGTTGGAGTCGAGTGAAGCAGATGATTCAATAATGAAAGAGTCGGGGTTACTGGGGTCAGGAGAAATTACGAGGGCGAGCTCTCCTTGATCTGAGATCAATTCCTCGAGTGTTGAAAACCCTGCGTGCGCGAACGAGGTGGACCACGCGGAATTGTGGGCACGGTGGAAAACTGTGCCGGTGTTCGGGTCACGGATGGTAATGGTCTGGTTTTCATCCGCAAAATTGCGGATAACGCTTTCTGTTAAAATATCGAATGGGCGGCCAAGTAAAATGTCGTAGGCGGGGCTCCGGAGCACATGCACCTGGAGGTAGAGTGTTATGTCGCCAATGCGGAAGGGAACATTACGAGCTAGACCGAGGGATGGTGTAACAGCACCGTTCGCTGACTGCATCTTCAAGATGATCCGCGGGTCGTATGGAATGCTGAGCTCGTGGCAAATGGCCTCGGACATCGCAATAATTTGTGAACCACCATCAACGATGCTCTCGACCTGTTGCTTGTTGTCGACAACAGGGAGAATGGACCGGATCGCGGAAGACTCCATCGAGACAATCAAGTCATCGGGCATAGCACCGGCATTATAGAAGGACTCATAAATATCGTGGACAACGATGGCATCAGATGGGAGGTCATTCTGAGCCGCCTGGGAAAATGTGGCGGGCATGGAATCGAAGAAAGCGGTGGCCCGTGCATCTTTAGCTTTCTGTTCAGCAAAGGAATCCGCAACAACACTGGAAGGTGGGGCAAGTAGCATCAACCAAGAATTGCTCGACAGGGGGGCCGGAAGACTTTTCTTTCGAAGGTGGGGCGACACGGCGACTGGTGGTAGCATCACGGACTTGTGCGCGGACCTCCGGTGATAGTGAGAGCAGCTCACGCTGTGTGAGAGTGATGGGAGCATCCATGGAACGGTCGAACACGCTGTTTGCAACCTTCTCATCATAGATGGGTGCCGTGGTTCGATACGCGGGATCAGGCTTCTTTGCGGGAGCAGAATTCGTGGGACGCGCGCCAATGTTGCGGTCACGTGGGGGCGCGTATGCAGCGTCGCGTGCATTCGCAAATGGGTGCTCGGGCTCTTCGGGTGCTGGAGGAGGGGCGAAAACGAGCTGCTGGACGTTTTTAAGATGGTACGTGGGCCTTCGGGAGCTGCTGTAGGGGTGGGAGCGAGAGCTGGTGCAGCTGGTACACGAACAGGCTGCTCGGGATTTTCAACCGGCTCTCCGGCTGCGGCGGCTTGGCGGGCTTGAGCACGAGTGCGAAGCGCAAAATCTCACGTTCCAAGCTCCTGATACGGTCCTCCTCGGATAGAACGAAGGCACTGGTGGTAGGGATAGAAGGGATGGAAGCGAGGTGCTCGGTAGCCACCTCCAGCATCAACTGCGCGGCAGCAAGTTGCCGGGGTTCTGGCGATGCCATTCTTCGATCCGGGCGCGCAAATTACGGCCTTCGACACGGCGTGGAACAAAAGCGCCACTGGGAAGCGTCACGCGGCCCTCGGCATCACGCTTGCATTTCCCAGCCAAAATATCTTCTTCAACACGCTCGCACTTGATAATAAAGTGCCCAACTTCGCTGCAATAACTGCAAGCCATCTCCGAGCGTGGGGTAGTGTTGGAAGGAGGTGGGTGTGAACCCTGCTGCTGCTGCTGCGACATGAGAACTTTAAGGAAACCATTCATGGTTTCAAGCAGAGCGGTGATTCCAAGTTCTTGTCTGACTTCGGGAGCGCTCGATGGGGTGGTAGAAGTCGAATTGGGGGGAGAAGTGGCAACACGACCGCTGGAAGTATCGGCCAGAACGAACTGGACAGCCTCATGGAGGTCTTCCAGCGCATACGGATCGTCCGGGTGTACATCAGGCTTTTTAATTTGAAGCCGCTGGTGGACACGAGCCCAAAGATGAGCCGGTGCGATGGCACGGCAAAACGAGCGACTTTGTTCCGCAATAGAAAGACGCTGGCGGCCAATAAGGAACTGAGTGATGACGAGGAATTGTCGGTAGAACTCGCTATAATCACCGCGAGATAAAATCCCCACACGTGCGTATTCACCGACGAGTGTATCAAGATCGGCGAGGGTGAATTTTCGATTGGCATCGGTGCCGGGGTAGAGCTTCAAGACTGCAGCTTTAAACTGTTCGAAGCTGCTCGCGGGATCAAACTCGGGAAGAGACTCCCAGACGTCCTGATCTTCGACGCTGAGAAATCGGGTGGCATGGCGCTTCTTCTCGGTCGAATCAACAACACTAGCGCGGGTGAAGTGGAACTCCAAGTCACTGAAATAGCGGGGAAGCTCACGGGGCTTCGCAGAGTCGAACTGTGGCGCGTTACGATCACCACGGGCAGGCATCTGAGGCTGAGGGACGGCGGCCATCGTGGAAAATGGGAAGAGCGGACGGGGCTCGGGAGATGCGGTAGTAAGGTCGAAAAGGTGGGCAAGCGAAGGTGAGAGTGGTGAAAGGTTGTTGTGTGTAGCAAGATGGTCGGGTACAGGAACAAAGAAGTCCTCAGTGTCGAGGAGATCGTCGGGGTTTTGGTTGACTGCGAGGAGTTCGAGCCGGAGGGCCCGAAGAGGGCTAGGGCGACGGCTGCGAGATGAGCCTGAATCAATGTTGTAAAGGAACCCCTCGCGGTGGGCTCCAAATATAATACGCCTACGGCGCGGCTGCAAGCGGAGCTACAAATAAAACAAATGCGTCGGGAAGTGCGGGCAGTGGAGCCGCTCGAAGGGCCGTAGGAGGTAGGTGATGTGCGAGGGTTTCCTACTAAGGTTCAGTATTTCTTCTCGCAGGATGAAAACGGAAGAATGGAGTATAAACGACGAGGTATGGCGATGCGAAGTGCAATGGACGACGAGGGACACGAGGGCGAGAGCGAGAGCGACGACGATTGCGAGAGCGAGAGCGAGATCGAGAGCGAGAGCGAGAGCGAGATTTAAAATGCGAACAGAAGAGGGAAAACTTCGTTGTTTTTATTGTAAAAGTATCTAGGTTTATATAGTTGTGGAGAGACAGAAAAGGATAAATAGAATGGTAATACAACGAGAATAGAACTGCCGTAGACGTCTAGCAACCAGGGGGAAAGGCACCAAGAATGTTTGAGGAATAGCAACAAAGTTTGCGGCTTGTTGAATTGTATTGGGAGGGTCGTCTGAGCGTGTGTTTAGACAGGAACAGAGGAGAAAAAGGATAAAGTGTTGGTATTTTGAGTATCGGCGGAGCAGGGGGTGGCGGACGTCGTGGAGACGCGACAGGGACGGCGAGGGATGGTGAGGAAAGGGTTGAAAAAAGGCGGAAGTAATGACAGGCACAGCCATGTGTCAAAATCGAGCGGATCAGAAGTAGTTCCCGGCGATCAGCGTCGCGGGATGTTCATCACCGTGTCTACCCGCACATCGATCCCGCGGCTTGTTACCTGGTTTTTGACCAGTATAACTCTATTTCTCTCGCCGTTTGTTGTATGGGATGTTTTTCGCAAGGAATTTGTGACCACCCTTGCGACGATCGAGCTCACAGATTGGGAATGGGACAATCTTCCTCTCACTCTCGTCACGCTGTATGCTTACCTTGTCATCAATGTCTTTCTTTACGGTGAGTATTTTGGCGTAGATCTTGCGAAGCTATTTTAACTGATATGGCTAGTGTTCCTACTCGAACGTTACAATATTTTACCGCGCTTCCTTGCCCTCGACCACCTTAAATGGTTTGAGCGGCGCCTTTATCATCGTTCACATTCGTCTTTCATCCGTCATCAAGACCGCTTTCAAAGCTTATCAGCGCCGATACATTCACGATCTTTGTACTTGGTACGGGCAGAACATCTTTACCGATACGTGTATTATATAGTACTAGAACCCAGCGCGAGCTTGTGCTGATTATTCGACGGCATAGGCACGTAAGCGACACCCGATCCTCGAGCAATACGAGAACGACTGGGCGGCCGAAGAGATTGCAAAGCAATACGTCAAAAACAAGCGCCGTAACGCCTACAAGAGGGTTCGTCGTGATGTCTTCGCTTCGAGGTGTGATAATGACGACCACAAGCTACATCACATTCGGTCGCAGGCCAGTTTTCAGCAGTACGGGGAACGCAGGCCCGTGGTACAACCATATCCCACTCCGGCCACGAACACTGGATCTTCGCCAGTAAAACCAAGAAACTAAATTAATGAATACACGGACAGCAATGGAACCGCAGAATTGGACACTGGTGCGTTTCACGCAACATCAATTAATATATTGGACGGATCATGGGATAGGCGCTGCGTTCGGTTACGTGGACGATAGATTTGGGAAATATTACTATACACAGATTCCAGGCAGTACGACGAAGAAACTCGGTGTTGAATTTCCACGGCTTTACCACATCATTCCTGTAACAGTGACCACCACGCCGTGTGGAGCTCGACATCGGGGGCCATCTGTTACTCTCGAACGTTGGCATCTCCCCAAGCGGCAACGCAGATGATCGGATCCACAAAATACTATGTTGGCGCAATCCAGCTCAAGAGCTTGCTCGCGTCTGGTCCCGAAGCTGCGTACAACGGCCCTGACTTGATTGGTCGGGTGAGTACAAGTTTCTCTCTCCTCCCTTTCTTTTCTTCCTTTTGGGGAACGATATGTCCTGATTGTAATCGACTCCATACCTTCAGGTCGCACTCGTAAACATGGAGGTGGTGTTGCAAATGCCTGACGATAGGCCTCACAATATATCTTGGAGAAGGAAAGAAATAGATTTCGCGGGGCCATCAGGGAAGCAATGGTAGACAGGAGTGACCACGGCCTCCCGCACAGTATGTTCATGACGAGTGCGATGCGTTTATGTAGTTTTTTTGTCCCGATCTTGTCGTGCATGACCATGGAACTGCGTGGTTGTATCTGATGAATCCATACTCATAACAGTAACGTTTGCGCCATTGTCTGTTTATTTATTGAAGGAAGGTCAAACGGCCGATTCCTGCTGTTTTTAGTTCCGAATGTGGGCACATAGAGAGATATATAGAAAGGCTTCAGAGACCGTTTCCTCCAAGTTTTCGCACTGGGTTGAAATTCACTGCGTTCAAGCCCCCTGTAGACACATCTCCGTCTACCTACGTCTACCTCCGTCTACCATCTGTCTACCCGGGTAGACGTACGTCTACCACGACATGTAGACACATCTTAGTCTGTCTATTTTCCCCACTCGAGATTACGAGAAGTGGAGCAAGATGGAGCGGCAGCCGAGTTGAACCAGAATGTGTGCTGTGTTCTTGTGCAAACGAAAGTGGGTTACTCAGACACAGTGAGTCTTTGTTGCCGTAGGTTCGGTTTTTTTCAAACATTCCGAACAGGTTCGAACCTCAAAAATGTTCTCACGCATTTAAAGGCTGAATCAGGAGGTTTGACGTGTGACTGGCACATGTTTTTCAAGATCTTCACCACAAAAAAAACAACGGTTTGAGCACCAGACAGCACTGCCAAAAATTATTTTCAACCGTGCCCGTAGTATGATGGCATCAACATCGGCTGATCAGCTGAATGTTCAACCTGCGTTTTGCTCTGCACACCTCTGGAAATTTTGTGGACTTCCTGTTCTATGAGTCTGCTGAGGAATGAGGCCGTGGGAGGGCATCGGAATGCAAACTCAGTACCGTAAGTGTTGATTGAAAATTTGCTTCATCGAGGGCAAAAATTGTATGCATATGAAGGTAAATGGTTCGAGGCATCCTGCAAAGACAGGACGTCTGATTGAGCACGGGTGACAATTTTGGCAGCATTTTTAAGGTTGTTAAGATACAACAGCCGAAGGCGAGGCTCTGTACGGTGTCGAATATCAGGATAAACTTCAATCAGAGTGATTCAGAGATGAAAAGAATTCAGTTCAGTATTCCGGAAAAAACACAAACCCAGAACCAGATTCATCACCTTGAGGGACAGGTGAACGGAAAGATGATGAACGTTGAATAATATGTGCACAAACCAAGTGGCCAATTTACGGAGCGGAAATGGAGTTGAGATTTTTGCCAAGGCAAATGGAGGTTGCAATGAACCAAAGGAATAGTCATCCTATCGGCCATATTCTGAAAACTGGACTGTTCATGAGGCCGCGAGGAGCCGACCGAAGGTCGGCGACGAACGGCGTCTTTGATTCAAGGATTCAAGGACACAATTCTGTTGAACTGAAAATTTTTCTGATTCACCGTGGCGAAGCACGGGTAACTGCTAATCTATATAAGAAATGAGAACCCCCTGTGTACGCCAGACAAGACAATTAGACAAACACACATTCCTGTTGGCTGTCGGCAATGCAAATGCCGTCATCTGCTCCACTGACGCAACAAAAACTGTCGGATTCCCGATATCTCTGCAGGAGCTCCACCGAACTGCTGTATTGTTACTCTATTTATAACTGTTCAGTTCGTGTCCAAACAGCCAGAGCCCATTGAATCGTAGAAATATTGGCTGTGAGGACACTGACTAGAAAAATATGGGTATGTAAGAGTCTCAGACCGGCCGGAAAACGAATGCCAAGGCAAATGCCGGTAAGCTTTCCAATGCTAACTAACTCACTGCCAATGTGCCAATGGCTGATCTCGCCATCGTTCAATGTAAACCTCTTTAATGTAACTAGAAAATGGACTAAAAAAACCAACTGTCAATGTTCACGAGGCCGAGGAGTCGACCGAAGGTCGGCGACGAGCGGCGTCTTCATTTATATTCCACGCCACTATAATCTGCTGGACCAGGTACTTCCTGAATTTATGGTGCACATCGGCTAAACACCACCAAACTCAAACGATCAATGATGCCATCAGTGATGTCTCAAATCGAGCCAGCAGAAATTTCCAAATAGTTTACCGCCTTTTCTGCGGCTCCTCACCTCTGTGTGGGTCACAGCAAATGCTCTTAGGGTACAGAAGTTGAATGGCCCCCAAACCGGATGCATTGAGACAGTTTTTGAATAATGGGTGGGTGGAATAGGGGCTGCTTCGTAAGTACACGTGACTGATCGATGATGCAATCAGTGATGTCTCAGATTGCCTTTGAGAAAAATATATTTATTGTCAGTTTTGATCCAATGAAAAATAACCTGATAGTCCCCTGGTAATAGTTCTGATACATAACATATCCAAGATTTAAGTCAATTGGCCAAGTATTCATTGTGGTGCAGCTGTTCTAATGGAAACCACGATTTTTCGGGAGAAATTCATTACATAATTACATCAAAAAAACCGGTACTCGATCCCCTACGGATTTTCAGTGCGAGTCGAACACACCTACTCCCGAAGGATTCTGACCAGAATTGAGGTCATGGTGAGTGTTCTAAGCAAAATGTTGCAAAAAAAAAAAAAACAGTCCGCGCCTTATGTACCGCAAATAGCTGTAATAGGTCATGATTTGAGCCCGCCTCCATCCTCTGTTCCTGCTCTATCTCCGTCCCTCTCCGACTCCCCCAAATCTACTTTTCTTATGTCTCTGTCCACCGCTCTTTCCTCGGCAACGCCCGCAGCACCTTCGACTCCTTCACCTTCTACTGCTTTCATTGAAACACCAGCGGCCCCGGATGACGATGACGACATCGAGGACCAAGGCGAAGGAATTCCTTTTGAAGACACACTGGATGAAGTCCCGGAACTCGCCCTCCCAACTGGTCGCGGAGTCGACCCAAGTGATTACATTAGCGTCGAAGGTAAATGGGTGCATAAGCAGCCCATCTGCCGCGTCGTTATCAACACAGACTTCGAGCCAAAGTCGACCGAGCGCCTGAAACGTGTCCGCGGCCACACCAAGGTCAACGCCAAGAAGCGTGACGACGTCAATCCCGAGGCCATTCTCGGTGCCAACACGTTCATTGTCGGTGATCCCTTCTTCACCCTACTCCGCACAGACCAAACTCTGTCTCTTGCTGTCGTTCGTTCTACGGCCATCCACGAGGACGGCATCTCCCGTGGAAGCATCCTTGCTCCGACAATCCAGAATGCGATGGCCAAAGTTAAGCTCAGCGGCCAAGTGCTGAGCATGACAATGATCCCCACCCTCGACGACACGCTCTCAGAGTCCGAGAGCGCGCTTGCATGACCGAGGCCACCATCCCACCCAGATTTACGAGCTGCGGATTGGACATTGGAGGAAAAGTCCCCTTGGTCGTGGATCTGGAACGGCCGATTCCTGAAGGTCGATTCACTCATCGCTGGGACGAAGCAGACGACAGAGAAGGTGGTCATCGTGTCCGTCCCCGGCGTCCTCACCGAGCTCGTCAATCACCGTCCGGTCGACGCGGTTCCTCGTCTCGGAGAGCGTGCGTACGAGATCAATTCCGAGGGTCGATCCTGGGAGTTGGATGACGGCCCAATGGGCGCCGTCTGCGAGCTTCTTTGGGAAGCGGTGGTCGTGCAAAAAATCCCACTCACCTCCCTCGCGAGTGTCAAGAAATCGTCCGAGTTTCCGTATGCATTCGACAATGGTTTGCTATTCCTATATGTCTTCAACTACATCTAACTCTACCCAGGGAAACCAGCACTCATTTGTCAAACAGGAACTCAACTGTTGATACAGGAGCACAACAACAAGGTCGAACGTGCCTGTCATCTTCGCGGCGACCGTGGCGTTAACTGGCGGGCCCATATCGGCACCCACATCCTCCGCTTCATCCGTCGTGTCAACGAGACCCTTCGCGCGCCGGTATGTGCATTATTGGGGACTGGTTTCATCTTCTCATCCCGCGCAGATTGGGTCAAGCCTGCCCTGTGGTTTCTGCGCTGCTTCCGGTAAGCCAGAATGCCAGGTCCATCTCCGCAAAAAGGCACAAGTCACGCACGTCGAGTGCGAGTGCTCGATGAGGTCAGCTTTCAATTATAAGCCAGCTGATCAAGGTTCCAAGACCACTCCGTGCCGCAATGTTCCCGTCATATGCAAGCTCTGCTTCCCTGACGCACCCTCGACCCGGCGCTTCCCAACCCGCACAATGGCGCTACAATATGCCGGAGCACCTCAATATTGCCCATCCGGAGTACGCGTCGCCGCTGAATCCGGGAGGAACGAGACTGCCGCATGAGGTGTGGGTGAGTATGGAGGTGGACGCGAAGGAGGAGATGGCGCTCGGTATTCCGTCGACAAGTATCCCGGCTGCCTTCGAGGACGTTGCGGGACCGGATGAGGGGCTGGATCGGGCGAATACGGCTGCAGGGCGGAAGAGGAAGACAAAGCCGTCTGTATCAGGGCCTGCGCAGCGTAGAAAGCTCGGAGCGTGAAATATAATAGAAAATTATTCGTTCACACTGTGCTCGGAAATCGGTCCGCGGGCCATCGGAGCGATCAACCGCTCGCGTGGACCCCCTCGCCCCCCTGTATTTCAAATTGGCTCGATTTCTTAGCATGATATCATCGACTTTCCGTCCGCCCACCTCTTGAACGCGTCGCAGCTTCGCGTGTGAGAGTGTGGCTGTTGGTGACCTAACGACCGGATATGGAAGGTGCTCAACCAGCACGTGCCCATCAGAGTGGGCTCGCTTAGCAGATCGCGCACCCCTTGATGAGGGTCCGGAGTCCCGGCTTGATGGCGTCGACAGTCTTGGATGGCGGCGTCACAAGTTCCATCTGGTCAAGTCGGTCACTGACAGTCAACTGACAGTCAACTGACAGTACGGGCATTCAGCCTAGTCCAGCCCCGCGTCATTGACTTCATCGCTGAGGATCCCGACTCGTTCATCCTCTTCGTCCCCTTCCTCGGCGGCGCCCACTTTAACAAAAAATACCGCAATGCTAGTCTGTTGTTAAGCGCGGGGTCCCGATTGGGGTAAGCCCTTGTTATATAATCAGCACTGCCACGCGGTATCGAACCTCCAACTACGGCATAACAATGGGCTGTTGTGCCCATTTAAACTACTCAGGAAGATTTATATTGTCGATTCAAACCTTCTCAAATTTATTCAATATTCTACGGCGCAATTTACGGCTCGGTGCCTTGAACACGGCACACAGTCACGTGGGTACTTGGGTACTTCGACCACCTCATTCCGAAGCGCATAAAAATCCCAAGCACATAGAAACATTTGTAGTGCTGTCAGGAATGTATCTATGCAAAAAAATCAGTCAGAATATTGATTCTGTATGCACAAAACATCGAAAAGCGCCGATGTGGCTGTGCAGATTATGTAACAAGATCTTACCCTGATCGGACCCCCGCGCTTAATAACAGACTTCAATACAACGAGGTACGAGTTTAAATATGTATTGAAGCTCTGGCTGCGAGAGACTACCGCAATGCGGCCTCGGACCTCACCAAATTCCTCGAGCAGATCACCGGTGCAGGCGGCATCGAGATCTACCCCCCCACTCCGCACGAGAAGGGGGACTTTGCAGGCCACGTAATGTACCACCCGCCGTGGGTGCTTGTCGGCAAGTGCGGGTCCAAGGAAGTGCGCGACGAGCTCGCCCGCCACCAGCTCATCGCCTGCTCTCGGGACCTGGCAGTCCACGTCCTCAAGGTCGATCTCCTACGCATGTCGTGGCTGTTGGGCCACTGGCGTTGCAACACGCTAGTGCCGATCCCCCCGGCGGTGTTACGCGCAGCCGTCGCCACCGCCACCTTCTCCCAAGGCCCGATCCGCACCGCTATCGTGCACGCCACCCAGAACGAGGAGGGCACGGCGGACGAGCGAGTGTACCGTTTTGTCCAGACGCTCGACGCCGCTTGCCTACCCAGCGCAGCTGAGCCGCCACTATGGGTTGTGTATGGGAAGCCATGCAGTGAATCGCACGCCATCTGGGAATCGGTACGCCTATCCGCACACCAATGTCGCATACAAAGACTAAATAGGAATAGATCCGGGACCTCTTCCGGAATGCCAGCTTCACCAAGGGTCTCTCCGAGTTCACCCCCATCGGCTCGCCTTCACGCAGCTCCGGCAGCACCACCCGCCGCCTAGCACTTTGCTACATCTGCAAGCTCGACGACCATCGCTCGGACACCTGCCCGTACGCCCTCCTCCCCGACTGGCTCGGCCCCAACGAAGTCATCAAAGAGGGGCGGGAGGGGGTTCTCGCTCTGACCACGGACAAGCCCCAAACCCGTAACGGCGGGGCCCGCAACAACGACCGCAACTACCGCCGCAACCAGCGCCCCCGTCGGGACTGACACGCACGGCGGTACCGCGGAAGACGACCATCCCAAAATACATTATATATTGACCATCGTGCTACGAATTACATGGACGTTATAGACGGCGTAACTACACCATAATGTAGTTTATACCCACCGTACCACGCCATGTAAACTATTGTGAATACATCCCCCCTCCCCCTCACCATGGCCGACGAATGGAATAAGTGAGTAAGAACCCGGTTCTTGGACTGGAAGAACTCACTCGTAAGCCCGAGACGAGTGCAAGCCGGCCCCGCCACATCTACCGACGCATGCTGCTACATGCGGACGGGAAACGGGGAAGGTCCGGTGCGGCAACGGAGGCAAGTAGAAATACCTGCCTAAAAGCTGCGACCGGGCGGACCCTATTTAGGCTGGGGTCCGCTCGCCAGCAGTCCTGGCAGGGTAAGTGAGGGTGACCGCGCTCCCAAGAAGCGCGGAAACCCGATCTTACCCAACCCCAACTGGTACGCGTGCCCTTCGGATAGCAGACGAAGGGGACTAGTACCAAACCAATTAAAGTAACCACTAACCCGAAAAATAGCTCTACTAACGGTTTGATCTTCACAGGTACAACGGCGCAAGGCATCCCAGTGACGGGAGACGGTGGCTACTCAGCCCCCGGCGGCCACGCGCTCAATGATCGTCCTGAGGAGGAGGGGGATATCGCGATGAGAGGTGCGGAGGACCTCACATACCGCGATGAACCCGGAAGGGCAAGCGGTATGAGAGGTGTTGACGCACCTGGTACCGCGCCCCGTGCGAGGGGAGAAATCGCACATAGTGAGGAGCTGCATGCACCTCAGGGGCCCGTGCAACGAGGCCCCGTCCAAATGGACGAACACGCTGAAAGCGCGAACCGCACTGCATGTGCGAGGCCACCCTCCCGGGAGGCAGGACAGCCCACCGCTGACACCGAAAACGCCGCTGCATGCGCGCAGACTGCTGAAAGCGGGAATACCGAATTTAACAGGAATAATGCTCCAGTCCGTGAAGCTATGAATCAATACCTGGATTACCTCGCGGGAGGGGCAATGCTCCCTCCCGTCTTACAAACGCAGGAGCCTCAGGAGGATGCTGATATGCCACCACCTGAACCTGAACTCCCGGCCTTCATGTTAATCGACACAAACGATGAGAGCTGGAGGAGCGAGCCCCTGCCACCGCCGCCCCCGCCAAATCAAACCCCGGCCACACCCGCAAACAGGACAACAAGTAACGCTGCCCTGATAGCTGCAACTACAACCCGGAAGGGAAAGAAAACGACAAAGGCGTGCATCAAACTGGCCGCTTTGAACATCCGCGGTAATGGAAAAGACAAAAAGTGGTGGAAATTGAACCAGATCATCAACCGTGAAAGAATTGGAATGTTGATAGTCGGAGAAGCCCACCTCGATGAAGACCGCCTCGAGAGCATTGACCAGATCTTTAAAAGACAACTGTTAATAAAATATTCGAAGGACCCCAGAACTCCTAATGCGAATGGAGTGGCCATAGTCATAAACCGGAACCAACTTAGAGTTGAAGACATACATACAAGAGAGGTCATCCCAGGTAGGGCCCTGCTGCTTGAGACGAAAAAAACACGATGGGAAACCCCTCTCTATCCTAGGGGTCTACGCACCGAACGCACCGAGCGAAAACGCCCAATTCTGGAAAGATATACAGGCATGGTTCGGAACACACTCATCCGTACGAAAACCGGACATCCTCGGAGGAGATACGAACGTAGTGGAAGACGCAGTTGACCGCCTCCCAGCACATGAGGACCCTGAGGCAGCCGTATCAGCACTAGACGACCTCAAGAGCTACTTAAACCTGGTTGACGGCTGGCGGGAGACCTTTCCAACAACCAAAGCATACACTTACCATCAAGTATACACCGGCTCGCAATCCAGATTAGACCGCTTCTATGTTAAACGCGACCTAATGACCCACACATACGAGTGGGAGATTGAGACGGTCGGAATCAGGACCGACCACAGAATGATCACAATGAAACTCACGACAGAAGGCGCCCCAAGTATGGGGCATGGGCGTTGGGTATGCCCACCACACATCATGCGCAACAAGACCTTCAAGAAATTTGTGCACGAAGCAGGCATGAAGCTAATAAATGATCTCCTCAAAATAGGACGGCCGATCCCTAGAACCCCTACACATAATGAACAGACACTGTGGATGGAATGGAAAGAAGAAGTGTATGCGGAAGGGCGCAGACTCGCAAAAATAGTCATACCTAAAATGGATGCTGAGATTGAGGTGGTAGAGCAACGCCTGAAAGTTGTCTTGGCTGACGTAACCCTCTCCGAAGAAGAACGTAAACTCTCGGGGGCTGTCCTCACGGAGCACCTGCCAGCTCTGCACAGAACACGTTTCCGAGACTCGAGAAAAACTGCGCAAGCAAGGAACAGACTCGAGGGGGAAGTTATCAGTAAATACGGGTCGATGATCAACAAACCTAAGAAGCCGAGGGACATAATAGACAGGCTGTTAAAAAACACGTCGGCCCTTGACCCAGTGAACTACACGTACGAAACAAACTCCAAGAAAATGGCGACGATGGCTAGGAACTACCACAATAAAATCCAGAAGGACAGAAGGGAAACTGCCCCAGACATCAGGGACCACACAATAAACGTAGTCCTCGCCCGAACAGCAAGGAAAGCGAGCGAGGAGCAGATAAGAGACCTAAGTAGGAAACTTACCAGGGAAGATGTCCAAGAGGCCCTCAAACTCTCTGCCAACGGTAAGGCACCAGGGTTGAACGGATTCACGTATGAGTTCTGGAAGATCCTCGATGACAGATTCAAAACGGCCGTCTCAATGGACAAGGAAGGGTTTGATATCATCCAAGCCCTACTCATTGTTTTCAATGACATAGAAACAAACGGGATGGTCGAACACACTGGATTCTCCGAGAGCTGGATGTGCCCTCTATATAAAAAAAACGACCGCGCCGACATCGCAAACTACCGCCCGATATCCCTGTTGAACACAGACTACAAAATATTCACGAAAGCGCTCACCATAAAGCTCGCAAGAGCTGCTCCCACCCTCATACACCCCAACCAGGCGGGCTTCATACCGGGCAGACACATCTATGATCAGATCTGGCTCACAAAGCGGGTGATCGAACTGGCAGAAGCCACCGAAGCGGATGGACTGATTGTAGCACTCGATCAAGAGAAGGCGTATGATAAAATTGAACACGACTACCTGTGGAAAGCCCTACGCAGCTTCAATATCCCAGAAGAATTTATAAGTACCGTCAAAGCACTGTATAGTGATGCCTTCACATACGTTATGGTAAATGGCGAGAGGAGCGCTCACCCCTTCAGAGTATGTCGAGGAGTGCGCCAGGGTGACCCGCTGTCGTGCCTACTCTTCGACCTAGCGATTGAACCGCTTGCAGAGTCCTTGAGGTCGTCAGATTTAGCCGGGATCAAGATACAAGGCTGTGACGAACCACTGATCGCAACGCTGTTTGCGGACGACACAATGGTATACTTGGATAACTCGGACGATTTTGGTACCCTTGAGAAGATCCTGGAAGAATGGTGCATAGCATCCGGAGCGAAATTCAACATCGGGAAGGCCGAGATGATACCTATAGGCACGTTAACCCACAGGGACAAAGTGAGGGCAAACCGTTTTGTTAACGGAACAGACGGCACACCAATACCAGACCATATTAAAATTGCCGCCAAGCAAGAGCCGATATGAACACTGGGTGCATGGGTAGGTAACGGCATAGACCAAGCCGGAACATGGGCCCGCACTCTTGAAAAAGTCGACGCCGCCCTAGAGCAATGGGAAGCCGGCAAACCGACAATGGAAGGGAGACAATTGATCATCCTAATGGTTGTGGGAGGCATGACCCAGTCTTAGTATTGAGTCTGTAGGCACAAAACATCGAAAAGCGTCAATGTGGCTGTGCAGATTATGTAACAAGTGTTTACTCTGATCGGACCCCGCTGCTTGATAACAGACTTCAATATAACGAGGTACGAGTTCAGTAAATATTGAAGTCTGGCTGCGAGAGACTAGAGTTCACACAGATATACAGCACAATTGGTTTGAAACATGACCAGGAACGAGTTGTCAAAGTGTGGAACAGTCTCCGAGGAGACATTCAACAAGAGATGTATCGCAAGGACTTGGATCCCGAACTATCTTCTTGGGAGGAAGTTGTGAAGGGCGCGGAACGCGCTGAGATTTTACTCAAATTAAATCGAACCAAGAACTCACCTCCTGGAAATAAGGAGAGTAGCTCCTCCCAACAGAGTGTGATGCACAATCGCGACTCCCAGAGTCGTGGAGACTTCCGTGGCCGTGGCCGCGGACGTGGCGCCAGAGGAGGTTCAGCCCCTAGGGGCGATATTCTCCGTACTTCTGCAGTTGAAGTTCCCAACAGGCCCTCGAGGCCTCCGGGCGACAAGAAGATGTCAGCTGAACGTCGTAATGAGCTCCTTGCGAAAGGACTTTGCTTCACCTGCGAAGAACCAGGGCACCTATCTCGGAACTGCCCCAAAACATCAACGGTGATCTCGAAAAAGAAAGGCAAGCCACCAGGAATTTCCTCCAACGCGGCTACGATAACGGTTGCATCCACATCTGAATCAAACCGATCTCTCTATGAGAGTACGGAGATTCTCGAGACCATGGCCGTTCTGGTCGATGGTATGGAAGCCGAGGAGGGCGGGGGTCCATTCAATGGTTTTCAACCAGTTTTGGAGACTTCAATCGACCTCCATAACGCATCAGTTTACCAACCTCCTGACACCACAATTGGAGATTTATTTGCGATGAATCTTAAACTTGCGCTTCAATTCGCCCAGCCTTACCCTGGCGACGAACTAATGTCAGAAGACGATGTTTTCTGTGAAGAACGGTTTAGCGTGTGTCGTCTCAATCACAATGAGCATATCATCTTCGATCATGCAACTGGGATTGATGTACTCATCAACTCTGCGCTGTTGGAAGGCCCGGAGTTCTGTCCTGGACTCTGGTATGCTGGCAAGCGGCACGAGGAAATGGGTTTGTGGCCAAATGATGTCCCTCGAGAGGAACGATATCTTCTCGAGCTCGGAGACGCGCTGCTTAACGGAGCAATGATCATATTATCCCAGCTATTTCCCTGTGAGTTTGATAGGTTCGAGGTTAGCGAAAACACCAACGGCATGCTCGTTATTCAAGACAATGCACTCAATTTTGAGGTTTCATTGCCTAAATCGCAACTCATGGACCAAGACTTCAATCTTGGCGCCTGGTATTATCTCGCGACTCGCGCTCGGAATAGCGACGCCGAGGAATATGATTTCTTGTCGGTATCTGCAACGGACCCCGAATTTATCTCAGAGGATGAAGACCTACCGCCTTTACAAGAACTAAGCGATTCCGAGAGTGAATCTAGCATACCTGATGCCCTGGACCCGGAAATTCTCATTTACGGCGATCCAACAGAGACCTTCGAACGTCGGTTGCGACTGTGGGAACATGCCATCATTGAACAAGAAAGGAGCTTGCGAAATCCTCTTCCTCGAGCGCATCGAATCGGTAATATCTTGGGAGAGAGCGCGGCTGCTCTCCTCGAGTTTCTCCAACCATTTCCTGGAGATGAACAGGTGTCTTGGGCGGATGAGCGACGAGACACCCGACGATTCGAGGTCATCAGAGTTTCAGAAGACTCCTATGAGATTCACGACTCATTTTCGAGCGAGATAACCATCCTACCCTTCGCTTTCCTGAAGGTTCCCCACTTCCAAATCGCACGTTGGTACGCCAGCATTCTGGCACAGCAGTTGGATGTGGTCGATTATGTCCCTTTTGACCTTCATAGTGTCGCTGTGGATGAGTTACTTGCCAGTAGGGTGGAGCAATATTTTGAAGAGATACGTCGTGAGATCCCCTCTTTCGGACAGCTTCTGGTAGAGAGATTACCTCGGGCGTTGGAAAACGACTCCCCGAGCACCTACCGCATCACGATTCCGTTTGGGGATGATGATTTGCATGAAGATATCTCGGAAGATATTCTGATGAACCCGAGGCTGGACCTGGTGAACTGGGTTCGGAAACGAAAGCTCAAATTCACCTTGAGGGATAATGCTCTCAGTCACGGATGGACAGAGACTCGAGAGTCCGGATATTTAGGTCCGGAATTCGAAGTATTCAAGGAAGAAGCTTTACTCTTGTGTGCGGGTGTCCAAGTACCACCAGGAAGCATCAAGGGAATAGCTCGCACTGCGTCTATGCCTCGTACTCCAGAAAGGGTGGTGGCTAAACCACTTATCATTGTGGTCCTGGTGAACGGCAGCCCTGTTCGCGCGTTAGTCGATTCGGGCTCGCTTGGTGATTTAATCTCAACGACAGTTGCGGATCAACTGAGATTGAAGAAGACCGAGTTGACCGATCCGATCACTCTGCAGTTAGCGGTGCAAGGATCGCGGTCGAAAATCAACCACTCGGTGACGGTGAACTGCCGGTATCAGGACATAAATGCCGCGCGCACCTTCTTTGTTGCCAACCTGAGCGGATACGACATGATTTTGGGGACTGCTTGGCTCTATCAACACAAGGTGAGCATTGGGTTTAATCCTGCGCGCGTCCTAGTCGGAAGTTCTGATGTCTTACCTTTGGAAGGAGTTGCCACCTCGCGAGTTCTTGCAGGGGCGACTACCTTGAAAGAAGACGTACTGCAAGCCGCACGAGAGGAATTGTTGGAATATGCGGAACCGATTTGTCGCATTGCCTCAGATACCCCTTTACCGCCATTGAGAGCAATAAATCACACGATTCCGTTCATTGAAGAGTCTAAGATTTTACCTTGGCGTGCATCGCGATGCCCTGAAGCTCTGAGACCTCAGTGGGACGAAAAGCGGAAAGCGTACCTCAATTCGGGGCGCTGGAAAGTTTTCAATGCTGGAAACACCGCACCCATGCACTGCATTTTGGGGGCTTCTCGAACCAAGGCTGCGCCGAGGCTCCTCGGCAGACCTGGACACACCTTGGCCTCGGCAGACCTTTGCTGAGGTTCACTCAAGATCTGCCTGGTATCAAAAGCTGTTACGGCGCAGCTCTCAAGACTTAGCCATGCAGTGATCGGGGCGGCCATCAGTTTTCGCGGCTCCATGACAAAATATAAATAGACTGACATGAGAATAGTTGATTTTAGATCAAGTTGCGTGCATCATATTAATACCACCCAAACGTTAATGGGGGTTAAATGGTTGATAGTGCGTAGTACAAGGACTAGCTAGAAAATATGAGATTGAGGGAGACTGAGCTGCCTGCGACAGCGAAGTCCTGTAACCGTCGCGTAACACAGCGGGCCACGACTCCGCCGTGCCTAGCAACCCTCGTTAGCCGACTCTATGTATATCCGACACTTCAAATACACCCCTCCTGCTGGCTAGGCGGCCTTTTACGGGCTAAGCGATGAAAGAAACCAGTTTAGTTGTAGGGTGGATCGAGGAGACTCTGGGCATCTCGAGACAGTGGTGCGAGGCAGCCTCGCACGCACCTCGGCAAGGCTGGGCACAGCCCTGCCCGGCAGACCCTGCCGAGGCGTCGAGACCAACCTCGGCTAAGGCTCGCCAAACCTGGACCCACGTGCGTCCAGGAGCCGCCAAAATGCCGTGATGCTACTCATTCCAAAACCCAAGTCAAACCCACCGCGGTTGCGAGTTGTGGCTGACTTGCGTGCCCGCAACGCAAATACGCGCAAAATGACGTCTCTCTTACCTGACATGGAAGCGATTCTGCGCCGAGTAGCACGATGCAAGTTCAGATCTTTAATCGACGGCCAGGACGCGTACGAGCAGATCCGCGTCGTTCCTGAACATGTTGAACGGACCGCTATGAGCACACCAGACGGAAACAAGGTCAGCTTAGTTCTGCAACAGGGAGATTGCAATGCTCCCGCAACCTACCAGTCACTGATGAACTTCTTATTCTCGGAATACCTTGGGGTCTTCATGGATGTGTATCTCGATGATATTGTCATCTATTCGAACACCTTAAAGGAACATATTGAACATGTAAAGAAAATCATCGACGTACTGCGGAAGCAGAAGTTTTATCTGAACGCAAAGAAGCTTCAGCTTCTGGCCCCTGAACTCAAGGTACTCGGAAGAGTTGTGAATGTGAACGACAACGGCATCCGTATGGATCCCGATAAAGTCGACTCAGTACTGGCATGGAAAGTTCCAACCAATCGTGATCTCCTTCGAGGATTCCTTGGGTCTGTCGGATATTTAGCTGAGGACTTAGCCCAAGTTCGGATTTCCATGGGTGTTCTGCATGAACTCACCAGTGACTCGCTGCCTTTTCGGTGGGGTTATACTCAGCAACAAGCTTTTGAGGATACCAAGCACACCGTGCATGTGGGACGCAACCACCACCACACACAACTCCAGTACGGAGAAGGAAGGCTGCCCATCTTCTTGGTTACGGATGGATGTAGCTCTGGCATCGCAGGAGTTGTCTGCCAGGGTGCGGACTGGAAATCCGCTAAAGTAGCCGCCTTTTTCTCCGCCAAGTTGAACCCAGCCCAACAAAATTACCCTGTACACGAGATAGAGATGCTCGCTGGTGTTGAAGCGATGCTGAGGCACCGAGATATTCTACAGGGCTGTCGATTTACGTGGGTGACCGACCACAAAGGTTTAATTCACCTTGTGAACCAGAAGAACTTGTCGGGACGGCAAGCTCGTTGGGTTGAAAAAATATCCGGCTTCGACTTCGAGGTCAAATATGTGCCAGGGACTGAAAATGTCCTGGCCGATGCCCTTTCGCGCATATACTCGAATGAAGCCCCAGGAACCGTGCGCTCGCGCTCCGAATACACTTACCACGATGTGGTTGATAATGATGGCATTGAACTCAATTCTATCTCGATGCCTGTGTTCGCAGGTGGCGAGGCAGCTGCACTCACGAGTGATCGTGTTACGAGGTCTATGGCTCGACGTGCCAAGACGGAACAAGGTTCTAAAGCCGTTTCAGCTGATCAGGCTGAATTTGGGTCGAACTTACCAGGCAACCCAAAGGAGGGCGGGGGTACACCAAAAAATACTCCCAAAACGCCGTCCAAAACCGTTCCTGAAACGCCTTCTGAACCACATGCACCAGACGAACTCGATTCTGAAATAGCAGAAGAGCTTGAACAGATGGATGAGTCGCTACTTCAAGTCGTGAATGGTGGCTGGAAAGGTCTTGAGATCTCTAAGTTTGTGGCGAATAAGTATGGGGATGATCCATTCTTCAAGACGATACTGGAAAGCCCCAAATCATACCGCAACTTCGAAGTCGAGAATGGACTGATATTCTTGAAAGAGACGGACCGCCGTGTTCTTTGCATCCCGCATATTACCTATCATGGACGCAATCTGTCGGAGATTATTATCTCTGAAGCTCACTCAGTGTTAGCTCACCTCGGGCCAAAGAAGACCTTAGATTATCTTCGTGACCACGTCTGGTGGAAGGACATGGTTGGCGACACATACAGCTATTGTCAGGCATGTCATACGTGCAAGCAAAGCAAGCCGAGTAACCAAAAGCCTTATGGTTTATTGTACTCATTGAACCCTCCGCTTCAACCATGGGAGTCCATTGGCGTGGACTTCGTCGGGCCGTTACCTGAATCCAAGAACCGCAACGCGACATTCAACTCCATTACGGTAGTGATAGACTTGCTCACCGGGATGGTTCATCTAATTCCTGGCCGCATCAACTATACGGCAAGGCAAATGGCTGAGTTAATCTTCGAGGAAATCTATAAACTACATGGCTTACCCAAGTCGATTGTGAGCGACCGAGATGTTCTATTCACTAGCACGTTCTGGAGGCGCTTGCACGAGTTAATCGGTGTAAAGTTGAATATGTCCAGCGCGTACCATCCCGAGTCGGATGGAGGTACGGAACGAGCCAACCGCACCGTAACACAAATGTTACGCCAGTGTATTGAACCCAAACAGCGCGACTGGGTGTCCAAATTACCCATGGTTGAATTTGCGATGAATTCGGCACGCTCTGAGAGTACGGGCTATGCACCCTTCTTCTTGAACACCGGCCGAATGCCGAGATCTCTGCTATGGAATGTAGATCGTAACAAGGAGTTTCCCGGGGTCGCAACATTCGCCCTACAACGCCGTCTCGCAATCATGTCTGCACATGATAGCATGATTGCAGCTCGGGTTAAACAAACCCGGAATGCGAACCGAAAACGTCAGATCGCGCCATTCACAGAAGGAGACTTGGTTTACCTCTCAGCGAAGAACATCAAATTCGAAAAAGGTCTAGCGCGGAAATTAATCCCCAAATACATTGGACCGTACAAGATCAGTCGTGATTTTGGGAATAACTCATTCCAGATTGACTTACCTCCGAACATGAAACAACGAGGGGTCCATGATGTATTCCATGCCTCATTATTACGCATTCACATCCCGAATGACGACCGTAGGTTCCCGGGACGATTGGAGTGCCAACTGGGCATTACCAGTGAATACCAGACAAATGAGTGGGCTGTGGATCGCATAGTCAGTCACTATGGCCGACGCACCGAGTCCCTCTTCCAGATTTTGTGGAAAACCGGGGATAAGACGTGGATGTCTTATGATCAGGCACGGTCCCTGACCGCTTTGCCCGAATACCTAGAAACGCAAGGCATAAGCGACATCAAGGAATTAGGTTATGGATTGGGACAACCACCGAACCACGAGGAAGCGCTGATGGCCGGCAGTATCTCAATAGAGGCGTCAGATAAAAAGAACGAGGAATCTGTTTCCTCGCGTACTTTAATCCCCACTTTCCTGCGCCGCATCTTCGTCACCAACATGCTCACAGGAGAGTTTGACCTGGACCGCCTCGCTCGCGAGTACCACCGCTACAATCTGGAACATGCCCGCCTCATTCGCTACGATAGACTGTCTTTCTTGGCTCGACTCATCGAGGACGGCCCATTCCTGATGATTTCTGCGCACCAGGTCCAACTGTATGTTGTGCACAACACCCTTCTTCACCATGCGACGATCGTTCACCGTTTTAATCCCGTCGGCTACCGCGAGTTCATCGACTTCATGAATCGTGACGACAAGGATCGGGCCGGCAAGCACTCGGGCCTCTGCTGGGCCTATTGGAGCGAGATCGAGGGTCGCGTGAAATATCTGTTCCCTGACCTCGAGCCTGCGAAAATCGCCCACTTCCTTGTTCGCGATTCCGACCTCGAGACGGGTGAGACCGTCAGGGACGGCTTTACGCAAGTCCCCACTCTTTGGTACGACAACCAGATGCGTGCACTCCAGAATCGCGAGGTAAATCGCTTCCGGTATGCGGAGCAGTCGAGGCTTGCCAAGCGGAACTTCGCAGGCCTTCCCGGCATCAACTCGCCTGCGAACAAGGCCGCGTTGAACCGGAAGCGGGCGCAGGAGAAGGAGGAGTTTCAGGCTCGTCGTGCTGAGCGCCAGCGCCAGCGTGAGCGCGATGCAGAGGCCGCAGCTGCTGTACATGCCGCCTCTGCTGCTGTGCAGGATGTTGTGCCTGCCCAGCCTGCCGCCATCGCTTCCACCTCGAACATCGAGAATGCCGCCACCGTCGCCTCTGGCTCCACTTCCACTTACGACACCGGTTTCTTTTCCTCCGCTAGTCACGGCTATACCGGCTCTTCCTCGACGTTGAGTTCGATTTCCCCTGTTCCTTCGTCCTTCGTCGGCTCCCTAGCGGGCTCTGTTACTGGAGGTTCGATGGCGGGATTGCCTTACCATATGGGTTCTCCATACGAGCTTGGTGCTGGCGGTTTTGACGCTGCGGCCCAACTTCTCGAGGACGCCGCTCATCTTGCCTTGGGCTTCGACAATGGTACGCTGGGAGACGCGGACGCCACAGGAGAGGACGAGAACATGGCAGATGCCAATGCCTTTGCCACTGCCCCTGCGGCTTAGGCCGTCGCCTGTGGCGTCGGCCTGGAGGGCGTATGTAACGGAACGCTTCCCACGCTTACTACTTTGAACCACGTACTTGGTCGGTACGCCGTTTTGATTATCTCTTTATCTTATCTTCCCTTCCCCTGTGCTTATCACTATCTTTTACCGCCTTATGGACTATACCCCGCACTCATCACATCACATTCTTTACCTCCATTCCTCAGTATTTACATAGCCACAAGATCGTAGTATAAATACCCGTGTGTACGTAGTTAGGCCTTCGGTCAATTCTATCCTTACGCCAGTTATCTTGTCGGTTCGACCACCCGACTTTCCCGTGTGCCGAGAACAGCCCCAGCTCCTCGTCACATGCACGCAGGTAGATGCTCAAATTCAATAATTGGAAATTCAATGCTTCATTCAAACGGCTCATTCCAAGTACATCGGTAACAACCACTGCATGCTGTATACGTACAATGTGCTCCACCTTTCCGCCTGCCGTGCGAACACATGCATCCTCGGCCTTCTCCCTCCTCCAGGCCGAACTGCACTGCGACGATCCCCTCGCACTCGGGGTCGAGCTAAAGTGCTTACGCCTCGTTCCACCAGCGCTCGGCGGTGCCAATGTTCCAATAGTGATGCGAGACCTCTGTTGGTGAGGGGGAGGATGTTGGGGATTGCTCTGCATGGAGGGGTTAGTATACAGGGGACGAGGGAAGGGACGAGGGGAAAGAAGACATACATGAGCTTAGATGTCCTGGTGGGGCAGCGCTGCAGATGCTGGCGGGGGCGGGGCACTTGCTGCGGGGGGCGGGGGCGGGGCGGCATTTACTGCAGATGCTGGCTGGGGCGGGGTACTTGCTGCGGGGGCCGGCGGTGGCGCGGCATTTACTGCAGAGGCCAAGTGGGGGCGGGGCATTCGCTGCAGAAGCCGGGGGCGGTGGGGCAACCGCTGCAGAGGCCGCCGGGGCTGGGGTGGCGGAGCATTCGCTGCAGAGGCCGGCGGCGGCAGGGGACTTACTGCGAGGGCCAGCGGCGGCGGGGGTGGCGGGGGACTTGCTGCGAGGGGCGGTGGCACCGGTGGGTTAGGCCGTGCGTGATCGTCGGGCGTAAAAGCGACCCCGAACAACAGTGAGTGCCTAAGTGGACTGTGGTGCCCGTCCTTATCCCTTATCACCCAGCCAAACAGTGAACTCTGTGGAAGGAATTGAGCTAACCAAGGAGAAGAACAGTGCCTGGATCGAGACAACTTCCAAGGCAGACATCAATATTGGTATATTCCTTTATTCCATTTTGTTTCGACTGGAACCAGATCCTTGCAGACAAAATCTTTGAATATTGTGTGGCCGAAGTCCAAAAGATGGTACTTTCCTCGAGCGGCGTTGAGGGCCAATCGAGCCTCAGGAATAATCAAGTAAACCTTGTGCCCACCTAAAACCTCCTGCTAATATTGTCCTCATCAGTCACCAATATGCTGGTTATCCAGATATGTTCAGAGGTTGATGAAGGGCTTCATGGGATGAAAACAAGATTGCAACCATCTGTCCCATTACGGAGCGGTAAATGTAATAGAAGATTATGTACCTTCTGCGGCAATTCGCAGGTGCTGGAGGTGATTCTGGCAACGCCCTTGACGATGATATGGATTACAGCAATTTGCGGAACATAAGGCGCGGACGGTTTTTTCGCGTTTTGGGACAGTTTGAATAGGACAGTCGCTACGGATAACTGGGTCAAGGATTTTCATGGATGGTGTCGAAATCCGAGTTCTCCACGTTGCAGGTGAACCTATCAGTGGTTACCATAGCTCCCGTCGCCTACGCCCATTCGAGCCAAAGAAAGGAGGCCGCCTGGAAGAGGCGCAGAGGATATTCGTGGAGGAGTTGGAGCCGCTATGGTGCCGGTCACCTAGCTGCCGCTACTTGGTGCGTGAGATTCCGCATCATTTCCCGGCCCGAGGTTTACCTCTTTTTCTTATCCCTCTTGCAAAAGTGTTTCTTTTCATGTCCTCTACAAAACTGCAAGACGGATTTCCATTTATGTCAAAACTGAGTGAGCAAAAAACAAAGGTCATCCTGAAATTGGCCACTTGCGGGGGAAATAATGAAAAAAGTGGCTGATTGTGGCTGTGTCTAGGGCCAAAAATTTTCTCCGGCCAATTTGGCCACTAAATTTTGGTGGCGGCAGCTAGGTGACCGGCACCATAGTGGAAGCGGAGAGGATCGCGGAGCGAGAGACCGTGGAAGCAGAGCGAGCCGCTGAGAAGGCGGCAAGGCACGAAGCCTCAACGGGGGATACGTCGTCTGCGACTCCCACCGCGAGGCGAGTCGATTCTATTCTTGACACCGACAACAATGATGCAGCCGTTTTGACAGATGATCTTGACGACGTGTTGGGGTAGCTAGTTGTTGAGATGGACGTGATTCTGGCGCCGGGACGCCGCCTTCGACGTGGTGGGCACATGTGGCAGCGGCTGAAGCCGTCGAGAGTGGTCGAGAGTGGCGGTGTCGTGCCGTGTAGTCGTAGTTCTTAGTGTTTGGTGTTGTAGATAGGTCACACACTCGCATCTTGGCTCTTTCCACGGAGATCCTCTCGCGCTGTGATCATCAGCACCGCCTCCAGCGCTCCCCCACTCCTCCACCGGCTATTTCATCTACGCATCGACCGTCTTGAAATTCATTGACGATAAAGGGTTTGGCCAGATCGGAATGCGCAGGGGCTTTTTCGTCTAAGTATCTACTGGAATTTGTGCAGTATCTGGAGTGAAGCTGTAGCCTGCGCAAGATGTCCAAATCATCAAGGGACGTTCTAGACCTTGCCGTTACGCACGTTGTCGTCAATTTTCAATGGATTGCCGTCTGTCAATAAAATCACATGGCTCTCTACTCACATCAACAATCCTTTGATGCTCAGTATCATGCGCTGCAGAGGTGCTCATCCCCAAGAACCAGGTTTACTAGCTGTAAATGTTCGCAGTGATTAGGGCTATCCATTTCTGGGACGTGCGGCTTGGAAAATGGCTCTAGGGCTTCATTGGAATTAAAATGGCTAGTCACGCATTTCAAAACGTGGACGGTTAAAAAGGCAATAGGGTGAGCCGTGGAGCAACAATTGTTGTAGCATCTGTTTAAGAGACTACCTATATGGTACATTGATTTTCAGCCCCATTGTGCGCGTGCTTCGGCCCACCAGAGGCTCTCTTTCTCGTTGGCGCTGTGGCATGCCTCCTCATCGCGTCCAAGTTCGAAGGCGTAGATCACAGTATTCTCGACTGGTGGAAAAGGTTACAAAAGAATTTATGTTTGATCAAATGCGTCGGGTTCTTCAGCGCTATACACATATCCCTACACGCATCCTGTAAAGATTTCAGTGGACAAAGAGTCTAGGCGAGACTCACAATGTTCTGCGGCGCCCTGCCTTGCCTCTTTCATTAGTAGTTTTTGCGATTTTTTCAGGCCGCCTTCGGGACGACCTTCGAAACGAATACAGTGGAACACTGCGCTAACTATGTGATAGGCATAACAATGCGATGGAGGACTGCTTGCCTGGTGTCTGAATTATTTCCCTCAACAATTTCATCGTGGACCCCACCCCGACAACGTTCCTCGTTTGGTTCATGGACGGATTTAATGCTTCCGTAGTAGGTGGTGCGCCTGATTTGTCGTTCACCTCAATTTGATTTTCTCTGAGTCCACCAGTCCAGGATATCGGCAGCATTGTACTTGGATTCGGTCGAATCTCCTAGAACCGTCCTCCATGAGATTCAGGGGGGACTCCTAGAAGTGTTGCAGACCATGAGTCTAAGGTTACTTTCCGCCTGACCACCAGTTTGCATTTTGACTCGAAAAGGTGAGCTCAACCCCCGACAGCACTGGTCGGCTGTGAGTATTTTTTCTGTTTGTAGAAATACTCATACCGGTCCTAGAAGTGTTGCAGACCACGAGTCAGAGGTTACTTTCGCCCGCCTGACCACTGGTTCGCATTTTGACTCCAAAAGGTGAGCTCAACCCCCAACACCACTGGTCAGCTGTGAGGATTTTTTCTCTCTGTAGAAATACTCATATTAGTCCTAGAAGTGTTGCAGACCATGAGTCCAAGGTTACTTTTGCCCGCCTAACCACTGGTTTGCATTCTGACTTGAAAAGGTGAGCTCAATCCCCGACAGCACTGGTCGGCTGTGAGTATTTTTTCTCTTTGTAGAAATACTCATACCGGTCCTAGAAGTGTTGCAGACCACGAGTCCAAGGTTACTTTCACCCGCCTGATCACCAATTTGCATTTTGACTCAAAAAGGCAAGCTCAACCCCCGACAGCACTGGTCGGCTGTGAGTATTTTTTCTCTTTGTAGAAATACTCATGCCGGTCCTAGAAGTGTTGCAGACCACGAGTCCAAGGTTACTTTGCATTTTGACTCGAAAAGGTGAGCTCAACCCCCGACAGCACTGGTCGGTATGGAAACCCGGAGCACCACGCTGATTAGCGAAATTGCCGAGGCATGATGGCGGATGGCCGTACTTCTGTGCCGATCATCAGGCCCCCGGAGTGTGCGCTCGAGTACGAAAGCTGGCATTCAAATCCGGATTGATTTCTGGCTGAAATTTAAATTCAAGTGCGTGCCTCTCTGTTGATTTTGACTCCACTGACATAGACATTCACAAGCCTAGTTGTACCCAGAATTCAACGCATTACACGCCAACGAATAGGAGCCGCCCAATTGCCGCTCCGTTTAGTGGGTTCCTATTGATGTTTGAAGTGCTGAGTTGACTTTATGATACTCGGAGCCGCATAAAGTGTTGGCGTCGGGTGGTTCTCGGTGTTCAGGCCTGCAAACAACTCCAAATAACTTGTAGACCGAAAATATGAGGAAATAGAAGATATTTGCAATGGCTAACTTATTACTATAAAAGGCAATTCCTGAGATATAAGGCATTTCGGGCCAGAATTTGAAATCGACTTTTTCTACAAGGACCGTGGGAAATTTTGGTACTCATAGTCAAAAAGTACTTATTGAGTAGTGCAGAATAGCATTTTGAACCATATTAATAGGTCATGATTTGAGCCTGAAACATCGGTACAAAGTGGCCATTTTCAGCAAATTTAGCCAAAAAATGGTCAAAATTGCCAAAAAGCCCCATTTTCTAGCCACGATTGTGAGCTCAAATCATAAGGTACTAATATGATTCAAAGTGCTATTCTGCACTACTCAAGGAGCACTTTTTGACTATGAGTATCAAAAGTTCTCACGGTCCCTGTAGAAAAAGTCGATTCCAAATTCTGGCCAAAAATGCCCTATATCTTCGGAATTGCTTTATATGGTAATATGTCAACCCATGGAACTATCTTCTATTTCCTCATATTTTCAGTCCACAAGTTATTTGGACTTGGTTGCACGCCTGAACACCGAGAACCCCCGACGCCAACACTTTATGCGGCTACGAGTATGTTCCAATGTCCCTCGCACTCCAATAATTGCCTGTTACCTTGGCTGTACTTCATGTCTTTTGAATCTGCAACTGTCCCCAGATATGGTAGCGGAAGGAACTTCATGTCAAGCCGGAGTTTTGATTGTTTGCATCTGGGATTTCAGATTTAGAACCAAAGAAATATGTTTTATTTGGAAAATTTTCATTTGAGGGTGGTTGTACCGTGGGAAAAAAAAGCGCGAAATTCCAGCTGGAAGTTCAAAAAAATTCTATGTCTGGTGAGGTGCGCTGATGCTGAACCGACTCCAGATCGATGTTCTTGCCAGCAAAAACACTTTGTTTCATGTTATTTTGAGTTTATGGGTGAAAAGGTGTAAATTTTGCTGAGATGCACAGCCACCGGATCATTCGGCAGGTCCGTGCCGAACCGAAAAGCGCGAAATCCAGTTGACAAAAAACATAAATACGATTTTCAAACTTTTGACCCAGGGAATCTCTTCTTTGCCTTTCTACAGCATGTTTTGCATAGTTCCCTTTATGTCCAAGTGTTTTTTGATTCACAGTAACAATTTCCAAATTGGGAAAAAGACTTGTCACGAAGTTGCTTCCGCTACCATACCATGAGCAGGACCTAGGCAAATTGAAGTGTTTTCAGTGCTAAATATGCAAGCACGAGTCGTCTTTCTGTCACAGAACCCCACAGAACACAAAGTGCTTGTGGAATGCAAATCGAAGTTGGCGTAAATATCAGTGATTACTGAACTTGGACATGCATTGGTGCATAAATATATAATCTTGCTGGAGGGAAACTTGAATGTTGTGATTCACTGGCACCGTCGATCATCGTGCTCAATCTTACGGGAAGTCGCCCATTGTTCTAAGCAAACGAATTCTCAACAAAATCATGTCTTCGACATCGGTACAGTAGTTCGAAATAGACTGGCGTTCCGGGAGCCTGACCATCGGCAGATGCGGCCATCGGCCATCATGCCTTCGGCAATCTCGCTAATCAGCGTGGTGCTCCGGGTTTCCATAGGTCGGCTGTGAGGATTGAGGATTTTTTCTTTCTGTGGAAATACTCATATTGGTCCTAGAAGTGTTGCAGACCACGAGTCCAAGGTTACTTTCGCCCATGTCAATGGATGTGGACTGGAGACATGCTGCAAACAAGGCACCTTGCTTGTCATTCCAGGACTTGGTTGTCTCGTGCCAGGTATATTGATCTTCTCCGAGAAGAAGAGGATGCAGGATTTCCCACGGGCTGTCGCGTTGTGGATCAAGGCCGCGAACACGGAGTAGAACATTATAATGATCACTCGGTCGCAAATCTGGTTATCTCCTGTGATGAAATCAGCGAGCTTGAACACTGTCCATGAATGAAGGTCATTACGCGACTCAGCATTCAATTTCTCAATCGCACTTCGGGTTGCATAATGACCCAGGCATACAGTTCCTCCTGAATTTTGTCACGTTTGATTACTTCTCGAGCTGTACACTGACTCGGAAGAAGTATTGGATCACGTGAATGTCAGAAAAGATTGATCTTGTGCTCGACCCTCAACCCAGTTCGACTAGGTCTCTTGTGATCAGAAGGTGTTAAAGTAGATTTAGCATATAGATATAAAATATTGAATCTGTACATGAAAAAACTGGGAGTGATATCCGGGGTTCGAACGTGAAGGGCTATCCAATTATTACTTAAAAAAAAGCTGTTTGCAGTACTTAAGGCGTGGCCCGTTTTATTATTATTTTTGGTAACTTTGTGGAGTCTGACTATGGGAGCCTAGGGTAACTATTAGTTCTGGCGATCCGACAAATGTATTTCCATTTTGATGTGACTCGGCACTGGACTTTGGGACTACTGAATGGCATAAAAACTCGGAAAATGAAGTGCAGTCAGACTGCTAGTACTGTATATACGTAGGTAGTTAAAAGAGCGTGTTGAATTCTGAATGAATGGGATTTAACTGGGAAAAGGACTGCCCCAAGCTGGCCAGGCGCTCATGTGTGGGGTCCTAGACCGTGACTCCTTGATGGATCGGGGGTCATCTGGTATAATCTATGTATCCCGTCATGTTCACCTTCGCCATCGGGCGGTCCTGTGGGATCTCACAGATAGAAAACGGGTCTGAAGTTTGCCCATCGAGCTCATCACGCAGGGCGTCGCGCTGGAGGAGCGTGAAGAGTCCAATGATGGAATAAACGGCTGAATGCACGGTACAAGGGAGACTATAATGTTTCTCACTGGCTGAGTTCTCAAAAAATGTATAAGGCCAATAAGTCATGTCCCGAATGTGGCAATGGACTTGTAACTACAACTGAATTATCGCGGTTGCCACCTTCTTTCTACTTGTCGGTCAGTGACCAAAACATTGACCCAGCTGTAACGTTATCTTGTGGGGAAGAACGTCAGCGGTTTGCTATGCGAGGCGTGATTTACAGCGGCGACGGACAGTTTCTGAGGGTCTTCTTCATAACTTGGATGTTGATTTTCTGAATTTCAATGAAAGAGGGGATGTTGTGACCTTCGCCACTGCCTTGATCTATCCCCGAGTTGGATGAGCACTAGCAAACACATGGGGAGGAGTTTGGAACCGGATCACTGTGTATTGAGGAAAACATGTCCGAAGGTGACGATCGTTATATGCGATGGGCAATGGATGTCCCAAATAGATTTAACTCTCAAGGATCATAAGGCGAGCGGCTCCAGATCAAACCCGAGCGCCCGCTCCAAGGCCAGACCTGGCTCCCAGATCGCGTTTCAACTGAACCCCGAGCCAGTGCCCAAAGCTCCGCTGTTTGCACGTATTGCGTACACCACCTCCTTTAGAATGGAGCGAAAAGGATTCGGATGTTGTGGCCAATCTCCGCGCCCCTCAGAGCCATAAATCGGGGCGGAAAGAATTCCGATGAATTGGATTCGCTGAGCAATCCAATCTCCGGGACGATTCATTATGACGTCGGCGCCGTAAATCGGAGCGGAAAGCGGCCGGAGAGTGATATAAATACAGGCCAGACAGTCACTTTCAAACCCAATCCCCTCCCGGGTGGCACTCTTCTCAGAAAATCCAGGCCATGTATCCCCGCGACTCGCCGCAAAGCTTGTCCGTGACCCATCTACGGAGGCATCACAAGTTCCTCAAGGACGGCAGCCGTACACTTTAGCAATAGCTCTCGTCCCCCACCCGTTCACTCATATTGTTAAATTCTAGATACCCACTCACTTAGAAATTATAACCTTCTCACTGGTTTACCCAGTGCTGAGCTCGTCGTCGTCGTCGTTGTCGGTCTCGAGCTTGTATCATTCTGTTTGCCACAATCCTCAGGGGCGCGCTTACAAATACTTATCCCAATTAAGCAATTGCTGGGTGTCCAGCCTCCGGACGCGCCTCGCCACACTGTGCGCATTCCAAAGCCAATCACGCTGTAAATTACGGTGGTCAGGGATGGTGTATGTACGTACAAAATACTCAAAGAAATTATTATAAATGCTACGGGCGCTACCGAGAAAATCACTAGTCCGAGAGCCAGCCTGAGTCCGCCTCTCCCTAAACGGTGGGCGGAGAGCTCCGTGTTGTATGGTGTTCCTTCTATGCCTAAGGCTATGGTCGACAGCCTCCTCGCTATCAACGATTCTGCTGCCGCCACTCGGTATCCCGACCGCGTTAAACAACGCGCTTTTCTTGATGAAAAGACTGTCGCACTGGTATTATGACATTTTTCAAGTTCTAATAACCAGACTGAGACTGTCTTTTCGGAGGGCTTTAGTGCCATGATTGGTGCTATTGCTCGTGACAAGTCTCTTTACGGCATATTTTTCAACATGAAAAACTTGTATCACCAGAAGGCTACGGGTCCTGGTGGAGTTATCGGTGGTCGTTACCCCGTTATCCTCGACCTTTGTTCCCGTATCAAGACTGAACGCGAGTTGAATCGCATTGGTCTGTCTGCCACAACTGTTGCTGCTCAACAGGCTCATTGTACCAAGCTTGAGGATGCCTGTAACCCGCCCACACATGGTACAAGGATCAGGGAACATCAAAATTGCTATGGACTGCTATGGACCTTGTGCCTCACTATTGAATGATTTAATTCAGCTGAGAGCAGGAGGGATAAGGGAGCAGTTGACATATTTAAGGTTTGAATGGCATTTTGAATCACATGCTTTGTAATGCCATTTTGAACCCTATGCTTCACTATTGAATGATTTAATTCGCATTTTGAAGCCTTCGAATATCGTGAGATCATTCCTGCTGATCAGAATGCCTACCAAGTGGAGCATAACCGGTTGACAATGACTCTGGATTACAATCTTGCACGAGTTAAATAAAATCATCGTTGATTCATTGATTCATTACCGGGTTGGGAGCTCGAGGTGGCGATGAGAAACATGACGGTGGAGTATGTATATGCGGTGAGTACTTACAGCCGATCCTGAAAGTAATGAGAATGATCGTTTTTTTTTTTTTTCGCGCTTCCCAAAATGACATTCCCGTCTTTCGCTCTCCTTCTCGCTTTTTTACCACCTCAGAGGCCCGTCCATTCCATCTGAACCTAGCGGACACTTAACATTGTTACGAGATCGATATTCGGTCTATCCACAGTGAAATCATATGTATAACACTTGTACCAGGTGATAAAGATGTAAATTGTAGGAATGTCGTACTATATATTGGCTCTCGCTTCAGCCATACACCGTGAGAGTGCAGCTGATGATGGCGGTACACCCAGGCCCCTCATCCTGTCACTCATCGCAATCTCGTTGGGGCCAGTAACAGGGTTCTCGACTTTTGCTCATGCGGGGAGAAACCCCTGCGTCTCGACGTAGTGCCGCATCGGTAGCAGGCGCGACACGATCGCGGGCCACGCTCGTAATTCGTGGCGGGGAAGAGCTCGGGGTCCCCTAGAGCACTCATTCCATGCCTACGAACCGTATTCCGTTCAAAAATCTGTACCCATTTACTTCTGAACGAGGACGAACCAAAATATTCTGGAGGGTTTACAGGTTCAGTTTCAGTCCCCGCTGTGAACCTACGGTCGAAATAGTACAGTATTTCATTACGTTTGGACCTCGTAGGTACGTCATTATTTGCCTATAGCTAAACGTACCTATGAGGTCCCGGTTGAGGTCGGAGGCGGGAGATTCTTGCTTCGAATACGTAGTGGGCAATCATGTGATTTTTGATTGGCAGAACGTGACCACCTGCGTTGCACATACCGCTACCATGCCGCCTGGAATCAAACGTTCTGCGCGCCATGATCAACTCGCCGCCATTCATGGTCCCGGGCATGCAAGGCCCGGCGGGTAGGTCTTTCTACGAGCGATTGTCCCCGTACGAGAGATCGGTTACCGGTCTAGAGGTTGGAGGGTGCAGAACCAAAGATCATAATGATGGTTTTGATCATATTGAACCCAAATTGAACCACGATAAAGTTCCGCGAGCACCATAGGTTCAGTGCATTGAGTCTCGGGCAGAGAGCGACATCAGAAGAATGTCGGAATCGCTAAGTAAGTAATCGATGACTAGCCAACTAAGCGTCAGTCAATCGACGCTCTGGAGCTGTCGTCAGAAAGTGGGCAACCCCGCCATTCCGAGGCCAACACTGCCGCTGATGGCGCGACCGTTTTGACCGATTTTTCCCTTCATTTGACGTCCTTAAAGAAAATCGTGACCCCGGGTTCGGCACGGATCATTTCGGATCGAAGACGAGTCAGGAGTTCCTCACGTGATATTGCCACGTCCAATTCCCAACCAAATGGCAAAGGTAAGTACTTGCGATGTACACGTCCGCCGACTACGTATACGCTGACTATAGTTCCGGTATCACAGGGCGGCCCAAGCCGCTGCATCCTGGACTGCGTTTTGGTTCCCACTTTGAGCGCACTACAGCAGGACAAAAATAATTTAACCTCGAGGTTCCATTTCTTACATGCCAACTCCCTTTTTCCCTTTTTCTTTTTCTTTTTTTGACTTGGGCCTAGCGCGATCTCTTCGGCGGCTGAGGCTGCCTCATCCGATGATGGCAGACCTCTTCGCGGGATCAGCCTAATCATGGATACAAAAGTGCCTCAAAAGAAGCTTATTTATCCCGAGCATCTTGACTATAACAATCTCCCAAGCCGTGTTAGAGGCTTGGCTCAGTACCTGCACATTATGCTCAACGACGCCGAAGTTCTTGCGCTGTCCCCCGTCTGGACAGATTTTCTCGCCGATATCGGTTACAAAATCGTCCAATTTTGTGCATCGCAGTCAAAAGCGGACTTCACCTCCGCCATACAAGGGCGGCACTGCGGATAGTGAGTGCGTGGAGACCTCCACCTGTATTCATCATTGAATCTCCCCTCAGCTACGGCCAAACGGTGCTTCTGTAATTGAGTCGGAGATCTTGGCGATACTCGTTCCGAAAGAAGAGCTATCGCGCACCATCTATCATACAGTACAGCAGATCCTCCGCAGTGACCCCCGGAACCGATTCGATGGTTACGATGCAGTCTTCGATTTCAGGGAATTCGTGACCTTCGTTCTGACGCCGTCTGTCGCCACCATGCTCATCCAGGAGGACACGGGCATGGTGTATAGCATCAGCGTCGCCAATGCTATACGACGTGCAACCAGTATCCTCGATGGTGTCACTGATGTTTCCTTCAGTACGTCCCAACGACTGGCGGACTATAACGTTCCTGACTTCGACAGACTCAGAACAAGGGCGTGCGCCGCGAGCGACGGAGCCTCAACCGGGTAAGTATGACCGTATGCCGACTTCCAAATTTGGACTTACCACGCCTATAGTTCAGCGCAATTACCCTGAACTGAGCCCAGGCCAACCAAGGGAAAACTTGAGAGCCCAATTGCTATATCCAAGCCCCGCAACGCCGGACCCTACGCTGCGGGAACAGAATCTCAGCACTTCGTCTCTGGAAATGCGCCACTCTACCACCTTTTCGGCGCAAGACGACCGTGCCCATCGCAACCGGATCGCCGCCCAGAAATCCCGCAATCGTCGCAAGGCGGAGCTCTCGTATCTCGAGCGCCGGGTCAGCGAACTAGAGGGGGAGAACCGGCAGCTCCGGGTTTGCCTCCTCGTCGCGTCTAACGAGCCGCAGGGCAAACAGACAACGGCCCAAAAGAATAATACGGAGCTCCGCGAGCGTCTCATAGCCCTTGAAAAGGGCAGGGAGGTAGTTGTTGCAGCCGCCCAGGTCCTGGACGCTAACGGGCGCGGTGGAGGGACAAGCTTCATGGAGAGCTGAATTCAAGCCGAGTCCCCCGACGATGGGAACCGTAGGAAACTTGCCAGAATACTTCCTTAGCGGCCATTGAACGCATCCGTCACAACATTTGCCTCGATCCTCACAGCCGGATGTACAGTATCAGGTCCCGATTTTTATACATGAACAAACAAAAACGCACATTTTTTATAAGCGAGCCATTTCATTCATGACGTATATTCAAGCCTTGATTTGGGGTTTTCTTCGTGGTCGGCGCCACTATGTACCCCAGCCAGGTGCATTCTTTACTAGAAATCCAAGCGCATAGGTATAGGATACCGGTGTAACGGATGTGGCAGTCACGCCGTCCCTGCCTTACAGTATAATTTTCTCTCTGTTATTTTCGACTCACCACGATCCTTTTTATCTCTAGTTTCTTTTCACGCCGTTCGTCGCGTCCCAACGCTCCTTCAACTCAGTTTCCATTCGTGGCGGCCCGATGCATGATGTGATCATTATTAGCACCGCCACCTCCTACTCGTACTCGTGATGGCACAAAGTGATGGACGGTCACGCGTGATCAAACCAAACTTGCACGTGTCATAACTTGATTATATCCAACCCACATATTTCTGAAGGAGCATTGGGATGGTTTGCTTGCTGGTCCCGAAGTCTCTCGAAGGCAGTCTTATAGATCCGCACATATGCATGATTCTCCCTGAGTACATGATCCAGAATTCCCATGACTTCAGCATTGAGCCTAGTCTCTTATAAACAGACACTATAACATTCAACCTCGTACCTCGGTTGTTATAGTCTGTCATTGACCTCGATCGAATGATCGCTAGCGTCGCTATTACAAATCACGAAAAATTCCCGGCTTTCACAAGGGCGCAGGGACGCGTTTTCGCTCTTTTAAAGCCATAGGTAAGTTTAGGAATACAATTCCTGTAAGCTGTTCTACCAAAAGTTGAGCGGAAAGTTGCAGAAGCGCAATGCCGGAATTTGATGTCCCGGCACACCAAGACAGTCAATACTGTGATTCCTGGCGAAGAGCCTATGAATGGTAATTTGGAAGAGGTAGTTCGATTGGATATGATATTTTGAGAGATTTTCTCTGCCAAATTTTGTGAATATGGCTACCAGAAGGGGAGTGGCTGCAGGGACAAATTTGAAACTCCGACGATTATATAATAACGACGCTACGCATACATGATCGCGCGGTCAACTACAGACTACATTGAGCCCAGCAAGATTGTTGTGGTTACCGGTGCGAATCTCCTGAGCTCGTCTCATCCGAGCTGCATTTGCTTCTGAGGAGGAATAAAAGTATAACTGGGCATAAACTGGATCTTTGTTCTGCTCAGGCAGAAGGGCACCAACATGGTGATACAATGCTCCTTGAATTTTGAACACATATGGACCCCCTCCATCGAGAACCGATCTGTCAACAGTAACACCTAAAGATGCCAGAGCAAATGCCGCATTATATGCCCGAATATTCTTCTTGAAGTGGGCTGAGTGATTACTGGTGCCATTGTATAGCTCCAGTAGAGAACGTGGAGGAGAACGAATTTTAGGCAGCACAACCTTACCATCCAAGCAACATGTTCCAAATCGAGGAGTAGTTAGACTTGAATTTGACAGTCTCTCTGCAGGCCAATGACGTGCGTGACATTTGGAGCAGACCAAACTCATTCTGCCTAGATTTACTGGTGCAACATTGTCATACACAGGTTTGAAATATCTAGGAAGGTTTGCAAGAGGAACAAAATTAGGAACATCTGGCAGCTCCTGATCTGGAAGGTTATTTTGCCCAGGTGGTAGCCCGTCATTATCTTGGGGCCCCGGAGGAGGTGATGGAACCCTTGGGGCATTTGGTATAGCAGGACGGGCATCTGGTCCTGCTGCAGGAATCCTGGGAGCATTTCGAACTTGATTGATGTAGAGCCGATTTGGCAGGGGTTGAAATGGTCGCGGGGCATTTAATTCAGCAACACGCTGTTGTATGGCATTTCTGGTATTTGGAGTCATTCTAGGAGGATCAGGAAGAGGCTCAGCAGGGATGCGAGAAGGCCCAGCCACTTGATTAGGTTCATGAAGAGGTCTGACATCAGGGATGTGAGAAGGCCCAGCAACTGCATCAGGTTGAGCAGCAGGCCTGCCACGCCGGCGAGGAAGTTCTACTGGATTAAACTCAAGAGGTCTCTGTAACTCCTCCAAGCGAACTCTTGCAGCAGCTAAAGTATTTGGAGTCGCAGGTGGAGGCCGTTCAGGAAACTGTGCTGGCACAAAAGCCCTAGGAGCTTCCAATTGTGTAATTCTGTTCAAGGCATTGTCTCTGTTCTGTAAAAGATGTCCTCCAAACACATCATTGACAGGATGAGGGTTTGGAGGCCTGGCAAGATCTGGTTGGGGAGGAGGCCTAGGAAGACGATGACGTTGAGGGCTATCTAGAGTTCGGTGTTCTCGTTCTTCCCTCTGTGCAGCTGCTCTAATACGCTGAGGGGTATTAGGAGGAGTTTGATCCCTAAATAAAGGTCTGGAGATGTTCAAAGGACAATATAAAATCTCACATGATGCAGGGTATGCACACTGAAGAGAAGGTGGTCAATTGAAAGTCAAAGAAAGATATTAAAAAGAAAATTACATGAAATGGATAAAAACTGTGGAGCTATGCCTGCTTATACTGTAAGGACAGAAATTTTAGCAGGATAACAGTAGCCATGGAAAGTAAGATCTTGATGCCTAGTGTAATTGAATAAGACACCTGGAAGTCCTCAGAAAAAATTTGAAGGCTTGCAATGCACAAAGAAGAAAGACTCACTCAGGGAGGAGGATGGTGGGGAAGTGTTAAGAGCTGCCTCATGGTTGCAGCACTTTTAAGCTAATAGCTGCCTTATGGTTGCAGCAGCACTTTCATTTACGGCGGCGGATTCCGAGATACAGCAGATTCCGAGATATCCGAGATATCCGAGGGCGTGGGACAAACACGGCGCTGCCTAGCCGCAGAGCCGTGGGACAAACACGTGCATTGTGCATGACTTTATCACGTGCTCCACGTGATAATCTGTCAATTGTCTTTTCAAGTATAGGACTAGATTTAGGCACCCGTGTCTTCGCCACGGGCGGTCAGACACGGCGGATTCCCAGTTCCATACAGACACGGCGGATTCCGAGCCCTCCGGCGCCACACTGCCGCTCGCTAACGCTCGCAGCGCGTGGCGCCTCGGGGTACACGGTGAATTCCGAGCCGTGGGACAAACACGTGCGATGTGCGTGACTTTATCACGTGCTCCACGTGATGATCTGTCAATCAACTGTCAATTGTCTTTTCATGTATAGGACCACCACACCGTTTCTGCTCGTTTTTTTATGCCACCCGATCGAGAATACCACTATCATGACCCAGAGACCAAAAACCAGTTTATTGGGGCAATGATCGCAGAAGAAAACATAAAAAAACACGCAGCCACCTTTGACATACCCTACGAGACAGCGCGAAAAATTTGGAAAAAATACCGAGACACAGGGTCTGTCGAAAATCGACCTCGCAGCGGCAGACCCAAGGTCATCACCCCCCAGATGGAGCACACAGTCCATAGAAAGGCGTTGGCAAATCAGCGGAGGCCGCTCGCTGACATTGGTAACGACATCGAGCCGCCCGTCAGCAGGAAGTCGGTCGCGAAGGTGCTAGATGGGTACGGGTTGCACAGGCGGGTCGGGAGGAAGGTCCCCTTCCTCAAGAAGCCCAGAAGAGAGCAAGGCTGGCGTGGGCACGCGAGATGAGCAACATGAATGAGGAGGGTTGGATGGATGTGATCTGGTCCGATGAGTCCTACGTGCATTTAGATGACAAAAAACGGCCGGATCTACGTGACATGCACCGCAGACGAAGAATACAAGGATGAATGTCTCATTCCGACGTTCAAACAATCCAACATCTGGCTCATGATGTGGGGATGTGTCGCACATGGGTGGAAAGGACCCACTTGCGATTAGGATTCTCTACGTGATATCCGGGCGAAACGACCTGGAATTCGCTTTCAGCAAGACGGTGCATCATGCCATAAGGCCAAGAGCACACACCGATGGTTTTCCAACAGGAAAACTCCCCTCTTCCCTCATCCAGCCAACTCTCCCGACCTCAGCCCAATAGAACCCGTCTGGCACGAGCTCAAGAAGCGCATCCGGGAGCACCGGCCCATCCCAACGACGTTCGAGAGCCTCAAGAAGGTGGTGATGGAGGAATGGGAGAAGCTTGATGTTGCTGATATAAACAAGCACACATCGAAGATGGTCGAGCGGGTGGATGCTGTACGGAAGGCAAAGGGTGGCCACACAAAGTTTTGAGGGTAGTCGTGCCGTAGTTACTGAGATATGGTCGAAGAAAGAGAAGAGTCACTTGCTTGTCACGTGTGACCGTCCATCACTTTGTGCCATCACGAGTATATAAACCGTGTCGTATTTACCGTTCTGGGGCAAATCTACACTTACAACAGTCACTTGTGTGCGATTTTCCCAATCTCTCGTGTGGCGGATCTCGCTTCCTCGCGCATCCGTCACAACCGGCAACGCCAACCCCTGCAAATGCAGATCACGTGCGGGGCCAAGCAAGCCCACAACAACGCGCCTCACACCTCAGACAACGACGTACGACTTGAATCAAACCCTCTGTCGACATTGTATCAATTTCTCTGCTACTATATACTCAAGACAATACTTTACAGCTAATTGCAGTACCGAAGGCGCGAACCAAAAATTTCTGTTTTGGGATATTTTCAAAGAATAGAGAGCTTGCGCACGAGCCGCGTGCGGCTTTTTTGCATTGCGCAGAGCCGCACGGGAAAATTTTGCTTTGATGGCCTGTAACACATGCATATGAATATAATGTGTATAATTTCGCACTGCAGTAGTCGTCTGGGTGCATTTTGTATGTTGCCGAGTAAACCGAACGCCGTCAACTCGCTATAGACATGACGTCACTGACATCATTCTCTTTACCATGTCGGAAGAAGTCCAATTCTCCTCGCCGTAAACGCGTCGAGCGATGTGTGCTGGTGTGAGGGGTACTGTTTTTGGTATGACTCTTGCCGTGAATCATCGTAGAACCTGAGTGGCGAGGCGGAGCGGAAATCATGCAGTATTGATGCAGTCAAATGTTGGCTTTCCCACGCTTGAGCCATCATGGCGCCCACAGAATACACAGATTCCGGACACTGCAGACCAGTTGTCAACTCCAAACTTGGGGGAGGGGGGCCGTCGTGGCACGCGCGGCAGACTTCGTACTTATGTCCATTAAATGGTCTCGTCCAAAATGGAAAATCAACTGTCCTGAAGCTACTTGAGAAAGGCACAGTCCATTTCTTCATATTGAATTCTGGCTGTTTCACTGTCTGTAAATCGTACAATTCATTTCGATTTTTTTCATGCGTTGAATTCTCACTCAGATTAACCCGGAGCCTGACAGAAGCATTGCCATTCACATGGTATATCAATCTGACCCACACACACCTCTCTCTCCCCCCTCACACATCGGCAAGGTAGAAGATCATGCAGCAGGAGAGGTTTGCTAACTGCCTAGGAGAGTGAGTCACAAACTCCAGATCAGAGGACATTCTGGTGAAGTTGCCCCGCATCTTCATTGGCGGGGTTCAGGAGGAGTGGGGCCTGAGGCCTAATCCTGTTATCATCGAGCCACATCCCGTATGTACTTTCGGGTACGAGAATCATAGGATAATAATCGGGTTCTAATAATCCTATATAATTCTCGTACCCAAAAGTAAATACGGGGATTTGATTACCTAGAATCAGTGTGGGAATGTTTCCCACCGGTCACCATGGAATGCGCCCGCAGAATCACTGTGGGAATGTGGGCTGAGCCACTCCACCGGTAACCCTGCAATGGGGCCGATAGGTGAACATTGAACGTTGAACCTCAGAACTCGCCTGCCTTATCCAATCATCGACGGTCGCTTTGGGTAGTGGAGGCGCAGCTGATCACATTAATAATTGAGTCGCCGCAGGTTGCGTCTCGGCATGAGAGATCGTCTGTATACTTGGCCCGGCGTTTGAGTTGTGTTCCTATGCTCCTGTTAGTGGGAAGACGGCCTGGGGGGGGGGTTTAAAAGGCGGAATAGTGCTCTCCAAGCTGCTCTCAACATACAGTATTAGCCCTGTCTCTGCTTCGTTGAAAATGTGTCGCGAATCTGTCACATTCATTACCCACACCCTCTGCAATCACGAAAGCCGTGATGTCGTCAAGGTTTTTTTTTTTTTTCTTTCCCCCTCCGCTTGCCAAGAACAATTCCAAGGTCACACTTGAGTGCATGGAGATTTTTGAGTGGATACCAACTAAATAGACCTAGAAAGCTCCTGGAATTTTTTCAGGGACTTTGAACATGCCCCGAATGTCGAAATGCTCA